>JAYMSP010005361.1:0-13832 GCA_036897095.1 Plantago elongata | reverse complement strand
ATTTGGTATTTGATCGTGTATAATTTTTTGTTGATTGTGAATTTGTCAATAATTGGTTGATTGCAGGGCTTATTTGGTTTTTATGGTTGGCTTGGAGCTTTGATTCTAGTGTCTACTGATTTGGGTTCTATCTCTAGTACTGACTACTGCTTCTATATGGTGTGTAAATTGTATTTGTTTGACAGTTTGGGTTTTATTGTGTTATTGCTATGTCTTGTAATTTTATTGCTAAGAGATAACCAAATGATGTTGTTAGTTTTTATTTTATATGTTATCTTGATTGTGCTGTATATAACTAGATCATTTAAAATTTTAAGGATGAAGAAAAAAGATAGAGGAAGAAGCAAGTTCCAGTAACTGGTAGTGGACCAATTAAATCTTTCTTCAAAAGTGACGAATCATCGGTTAATAAGGAGCCTGAGCCTTAATCATCTAATGTGCAACTCATGTAGTAGTTGTTTTTCAGTCAAACTTTTTGTTGAGACTAGATGTCAACGGTTAGGATTGGTCATGTATTTTATCGACAATGTCTCTTATGATTTGTTATTGAACCTTTTATTTTTGTATAAAATATCATGATGTTAAGTTTTGCTATTATTATTATTTTTTCATCGACACATGAGTTCTAAAATTTTTATTTAGCCCGCGTTTAAATAAATTCCTAGATCCGCCACTGGTCCAGCCTTAATTGAAATGCTTCTTAATCTAGGAAACTAATTTGCTTCTTCTTCTTTTTGATTGAAGGCAATGAAGCAAGCTTCCTTGTGATAAATTATGTCGAGACGTTTGTAAGTACATTTATATATGTTTAATGTATATCATTCATTGCATATCATCTTCTTAATTCCGCATTTTACTGGGATTCAAAAGGTTTGCAGTATGCCTCAAGTCAATTGCAATTCCAGCTCGGGAAATAATAGCACCGAAAACTGTATGCTTCTTTTCTTATTCTTTCGCTTTTCACTATTTCTGTATGTTAAACTAGAGTTGAAATCAATGGATGTCGAATGTATTCTTTTCTTATTCTTTCGCATTCTCATTATTTCTGTATGTTAAACTAGAGTTGAAATCAATGGATGTCGAATATAGAGTTCAAATTGTGTAGTAATATACAATGCCCAATCAAAATTGAACTTGCTTAACCATCGTTCCTTAACGAGACATTGTAAGGTCAGTATATTGAAGCATTTGTTAAACGTATCCAGTATTCCAACCCTATTTAAGGGGAAGAAGCTCCAAAAAAAAAAAAGTTTCAGAGTAAGTACCTAGGCTTGGGTTGTTGATAGCACACGCTGGCTAGAAAGAAATAACCCAATTTAGAGGATGTCTCAATTTATCCCATGTAGATTGGGTATTAATCCTGGAACAAGTATAACTTGGGCAACCCATCGGAATTAACAAGGCTGTTCAGGGGGGGTGATGATCCTAAACATTCAAGATTGGGATTTTGACTGCTGATAGTTTTTCCATCGCATAGTGGGAGCCGGGGTTATTTTAACAATGTTTGATGTTTTTATCACTGAAAAGCTTGCAAGATAGATGCGTTTCTTAGTAAGGAACTCTGTTTAACGTTTAAAGATTCTTTAATAGGGACATAAGAACACATTCAACTTGATTGGAGCATGGCGTCTGTATGGAACATCCATTGGTAAGTATTAGTACCACTTATAAGAGACTGATATCTCTTGTGCAATTACATATGTATGCTTCTACTTTTTTTTTTATGTATGTTTTTGTTGTTGAAGACCAAACAATTTAAGGGGCATACCTCAGGAATATAAACAAAAAATCACAACCCAATCCTAAACACTAAACTCAGCACCAATCAACCAAAAACTCGGCACTTGGATTCGTAATCAATTTCCTAGGCTAAGCCTACTCAAAGTTACAATCCAACTGAATCAAAACAAGCTAAACTCACTAGGGAGATAGAAAAGACAGTCTAAGTATCTACCATCACTGTGAAGTTCAGGAAAAGCCTCTGTCACCCTAGGGAACTCGCGAACAAATTCCGAAACTTGACTCCAGGAAACTTGTGATCAAGCTGCAATAGGCCCTCATAGCCATTGCTATCCCAGGCATGTTAGCTGTTTTGTGCCACTTTCCAGGCTTCAAAAAAACCCACTCAAGCACCACAAAGCTGTTATTATTATGTTATTGTTGTTATTGTTATTATTTGTGAATTTTTCTTTACATATTTCGACATGTAAAATACTGGGAAAGTTAATTTTGGAGGGTTTTTGGCGTTGAAGAATGTCAGACTACAGTACCAATCAAGAGATGGATCCAGAATGAAATTATCAATGCGTTGTGCTCAGGAGAGAGGAATCAAGCGTCCAGGCTACTTTCAGAGCTTGTATCTGAAAAGCAAGACTTGGAGTCTAGGGATTTTGTTGAAATTCTGAGTTACTGTGCTAGTAAACCTGATCCGTTGGTAATGTCCTACTGCTTGGCTTTCTGTAGCTTCCCTTTCACTTTTGTTTAATGTGATTAAATTTTATTGTTTCTCTTTTATGACATGGAAATTATTTTCTAATTTTAGCTAAGGTACAGTTTGAGCCAGCCAACCTCTTTTTGAATAAATGGGATTATCTAGTACTGTCCATCTATCCCGGACCAAATGTCACATATTCCATTTATATGTTCCAATACAAATGCACATTTCCTGTGTGCCCTTTTCCATGACTTTCTACACTACGCCTTAATCTCCGTGCCCAAAAGCAAATGCGATTTTACAATTTTATGATATAATTACCAGATATGTTGTATTGAATTCAGTTTGTGATGGAAACGTGGAACCTGATGAAGGAAAAGGAAATACCAGTACCACCGAGGCATGGGTTTCGTTACATAATTAGAGCTCTTTGTAAAGGCGGTTATCTAAAAGAGGTATTCATATGCACTACTTGTTGTTTATGTTGCATTAGACTTGTGACCCTTTATCTCTCACCAACAAGTTTGGATGTTCAGAAATGTGTTTTAATTTTGTTATTATGTGTTGACTCTGGTGACTAGTGATGACTCCGTACCTAGAAATGTAGTTGGACTTGGCTCCAGCGAGCTAGTTATGAAGTACGTAAAATTATAAGAATTAGGTAAAGTATACAATTCTTGGGTGACAACTATTTAGGGCGATAAAGGCAATGGGGCCAATTACGTACATGATCTTTGCATTCACATATGTCCATGAGGCCTGTCTCATTTCAATATGTTGGTGGAAGATATGCAACATGTTAAATTAACATATTGATCTCCCAGTTTGATTGGATTCAAGATTAGTTTATATCATCATTCATCAATTTAGTGGAACCTTCATTCTAAATGATTCCTAATATTGCACATGTATATTCTTCCAAACGAAGAGAAAATTGTCATTGAGTTTTTCTTGATGATCTTTGAGGCTATGTAATCCGTGTGCAATTTGCATATTGCAATGTTACGTCTTAAATTAATTAGTGCATCCACATAACATGCTTCCTGCAGTGACAAGATAAATAATTCAGTGCACAAATAGCTTGATAAAGCTAGGAGCTGTTTTCTAACCTTTAGTAAGGGAGATTGTGGGAAATTAGATCAGCTAAGATGAACTAATCTTCTGTTCAATACGGGCCATCTGCATTAATTCCTGGCGACCTTTATTAATTACAGATTCTAATCTTCCCCAATTTGGGAAGATATGAATCTGCAAAGGGATATTAATGAATTTTTACTTCATTGTCTGCAAATTGAACAAAATGAAGGTTGAGTAAGGTGCCAATTAACTCCCACCACCATGTGATAAGACAGTGAAGTTGTGCTCTTCCCTTCCGAACAGATGAGAGAAAAAAAACCAAAGAAAATTTATCCACAACAATAGAAAAGAGAAATAGCGTGTATATGTCTATTTCCTTAAAACCATTTTTTTTTTTAAATCATGTTTTTTCATCCCTATGGTGAAGTTTGCAGACCGCAGAACAAGGACCCGTGCAATGTCTACCTTCACTTCTTCTGAAACACTTGGAAAGGATTAAAGAGAAAGGTTGAGAGTATAATCGTCTAGTTTAATTATTTTTCTAGTTTTATCTATTTCCAACCGAATACTCAAGGTTAGTTAATATATACCTGATTTAATATTCTCTATAACCAATCTACCTTCATGCCACCAACTATACCAAACGGCTCCCTAGTTTATACAATATTAATTAGATATATATTGAAATCCAAGAGAATGAAAAAGAGGACAGAAAATGTCAGCTGTCGCTTGCCCTATTTTAAGGGGCAGAATGGTAGCATTTATTTTGGAATACCACTTCTGTAAATCAGGACACCTGTCTTAGCATTTGTATGTATTTGCTGTTGGATATCATAATCTTTTTCATTATATATCAATTCTTAATGATGAAATATCATGTCATCTAATTAATTCAACATTGTGATCTTACATGATTTATCAAGTCACTCTTGTTGCTTGGAGAACCATTTGTATGCTTACATATGTAATGAATCAGTAAATGCAGATTGGGCCTCGTTCCCCTTAATGGAAAAGTTTGTTGTTAACTGGGTATTTTTTGCAGTGTTTTCCTAACAGTTTCGGTTCTACTTCATCAGGCATTCAATATATTGAGTACGTTGGAGGAAAATTCAGCTGGAACCCTATTATTACCCTTGTGCAACATTTTTCTGCGAGCTTCCATTGAGATTCACGAGTTCGATTATGCTAATCACTGTTTGCATTTGATGGAACATCGAGCACTGGGCAAAAGTGAGATGACTTATGCTCTTCTTCTGAAGGTATGCAATTCACAGTTCTGATTGCGCTAAATATACTTTTAATTAGAGGCTTAAATATTCTCACGAAACCCAAAAAAAAAAAGGAAGAAAGAAAGGAAAGGCAAAAATAATTTGATCACTCATGTCTTAACAAATTTAACTATGCCTAAGCCTGTCCTGTCACAATGGGGCTTTAAATTTTTTTATTTTTTGTTTCTTTTTCTCATGTCTCCAGTTTTATGCACCAAGTCAACAACACGACTTAAACTAGATATTTATGACAAGCTAGAAGTGAATCAAACACTGTTGCCCTTTAGTTGTGGACTTGTGGTGTAGTTTGTGCATGCATCTACCCTGGTTGGTTCTTGTGTAATATTTGACCTTTTTTTGTAAATGTACTACCTCACTGCCGGGGGTGAAGTTATGATTCTAAATTACCTTGGGCCGTCTGTAGTGTATATGAGAATGAGACATGAATAATTAAAAAAAAAAAAACATAAAGTTATGCGTATTTGAATTTTGAAAAGCTTAATGGCAATTGAGGAACTTATGTGCAGTAATAATTTAATGTTTTTTCTTTCTTTCTTTCTTAATGTCATTCTGTTGGTAATTATGGTGAGTGTAACCGATGAAAATAATATCAAGAATATATGTATGGAGACTTGGTGTGTGTGTGTGTGTGTCAGTGTGTATCGACTATGAACTATCAAAAGAGGATCAGTTGGTTCATATTAGTGTACTAAACAACCTTTGGAATCTCTAGCATCTTGAAAACTTGCAGCTGTCTTCCAATATTTGCTTGTTGCAGACTGACCAACCCTACTAGCAATGGTTTAATTTCCATTACATCGAAGAATTTCACAAACATTGTTGAGGCCAGAACAGTTACCAATATAGACAAAAAAAAATTGAGTTAAAACACATCTAGATCACTATGCAGCTGGCTGCTTAATCATCTATACAACAACAGACGACCCACCAACTTATAAAGCTATTAGGTATTAGATAGAAGAACTCGATAAATGGAAGGATGAAAGTAATCCAAGTTGCTAGAATGCAAATGTGAAATGGCATGTGTAGAGGGTGACTGGTAAGTACTAATAGTTGAAGTACTCAGCTGTGTCCTCACCCCCATTCAGCCATCTCACACTTACATAGACCATAGCTTGCACAACCATCTGTCCATTGTTAGAGTTTGGATGATACTAGAACAGCCCCTTTAGGATACTCATTCAGCTGTCTCACACATCCAAAGACCATAAAAAATTAAAAACAGAAATCCACAACCAGCCGTTCATAGTTAAGGTTGGGATGTTACTATAACAGCGCCATCATGATTCCCAGTCAATGGAAGTGGATACAAAAAACTACCACAAATCAAGACGTGGAGGTCAGAACAAACAATGATGGGCCCGAGAATAATCTGAGCAGGGTATCCCTCCATAAGCAGACGGGTCAAGTTCAGTCTCTTTTTTAATCAACCTTCACTTTTGCTTCAGTGATAAACTCTACGACACCATTTTATATTCATAACCTAATTAATTACAGTCTAAACTGATTTAGGACACTATAAAATTGGGTCAATTTTATCTTTAACAAAAAGCATCTTGGGTGGGTTTCCAATCTCAACTGAGAAATGCGATTATGTCTGTCTGTCTTCACCATTATAAATATTTGCCATTTCATACTATTTTCTCTCTCACCCATAAAAGATGATTAAAAACGACAATGACATAGAGATCTCATTTCAAATGTCAAATCTTGAGAAACTGCAGAGGAACAAGCCTCATATTGGGACGATGGAGTATTGACTTGCCATCTGAGAAGATATGAAATCTGTATGCCATAAAAGGAGATGAACCTTGATTTTCTTATTTTATGCTTGAGGAAGGGTTCGAACACCGACACATCTTAACTGAAAGTAATTCATGTTTACATGTAAATTTCCAAACATCTAAACCTTATCTTTAAGGTTATTTCTACACTCTTGTACATCACAACAATTACGTTTAATCATAGGAGATGTCAATTATACTCCACATTTCAAAATATCATGTACATACAAATTGTATGGGATAGTTAATGAAGCAACCTTGGAACTTAGACTGCTCAAATTCTCAAGAAATGGAAAACTAAAGTTAGATCCCATGAGGAGTCTTGACCAATTCTGCCAAACAGAAATGAAACTTACATTATGCGAAGAAATTGAATCGCCAAAAGTGTCTTTAAGCCAACTACTAAATTAATGATTTTTCTTGATTGACAACGAAGCGCAGCTCAGTTGGTAAGTCGGAGGTTCGAGTCACCCTTTAGCCTTTTCAAAATAAAAATGATTTTTCTTGATTGTGAAAACAATATAATATTCATAATCCAAGGAAAGTCATAATAAAATATGACATTTTTTCAAAATGAAAGTTGGGATCTTCTATGTTCAGGCAAGTTTCCCCAGACAATTGATTATGCACCATTAGATTTTGTCCATATCAAATTGCCAAAGGTGGCAAGGCAACCACCGTATCGCCCTTTCGACTTATGAATACTTAAATTAAAAAAATACAAATATTAATAAATACATTCAAATTTATTCTCTATTTTTTTTAAAAAACTAAATTAATTTTTTCTCCTAATTACCTATTTAGTACTTTCAGTATTTTCACATTTAATGGAATAAACATGTCGTATATTCATTTGATGCCTATGGTTGGGTAGGGCGGAATTCTGCCTGACCGTAAAAAAATCCATGAAAGCTTCCAAATGATCCATGATGCAGCATGTTCAGTCCAAACCAACTATGGCATATATGAAAGATCCAAACTGAGAGTACATTATGTAACTGAAGAGTTGAATTAGGTGCTAGTCGTGGCATTATGTGGGTACAAGAGAGAGCCTAAATCAAAGCAAAGCAAGTCTTTTTTTGAATAATCTGTTCAGACAGGCATACCCTCTTTACTTCATCTCTGAATTCTGAATATCGAAGGAAAATAAACTGCTTGATTATATGTGAACCATTGAGCTTTTAGAGAATGCATACAATGATCGGAATGTCGACCATCACCTGTCATGAGATTGATGGTGGATGCATAATTTTTGTCATGGCTCACTGTTGTGCCTAAAGATGTTTCTCATATTAAACTACCAGCATACTATATTTCCTACTTTTTTCTACATCCAGTGATTTAAAGTTACTATTAAAAGTTACTTTGTTATGCTATTACTATATCAATGTTATTTTTGAGTGGGAATGGTTCTGTTTTGAAAGAGATAAATCTAGGTTATCCTAGTTGTAGAAATATGGTGAATCGTTTTGTATCCGGAAGTGCATCAAAGTAGATTATTTTTGTTAGATTATCTTGAAAGTGTATAATTTTTATTAATTATTTACATTTATATTTTTGTCATATGTAAAGTCAGATTACCAGAGTTTAAAAGGGATAAATCATCAAACACATAATGCAAAATATATACCCCTGCTATAAACCTTTATCTTTACAAAAATATAAAAATGCCTGCCAATTATATCCATCATGATTTTCTTCAAAAGTGAACATGATTCATTCATGTGATGACCCAAGTTTGATCATTGATGGATGACCAAAATTAGGTCATTCCAACTCCGCAGACAACCTAAGGCTTGCCCTAATTGGGAATGGTTATGGATGACCCGTAATTGTCACTGGAGCTACTGTCTGCTATTCCAGATAACTTTCTAATTGCCCGAGTACCAAAATGCACTTTCTCATCTTTTATCTTCAGCTTGCAGTTTTGCAGAAGGACCTCTCAGCAGTCCATGGAATCTGGAAGGAATGTACTAATGTCTGCCCCATGAGCATTTTAATTCTTCGGCAGTTTGTATGCGCCTTCAAATCATTGAAAGATTTGGCAAGTGCCAACGCTACCTTGCAGATAATGGTGGCTGTAAGTTCCGAAGGTAATAGTCACATAGTTAGAAGTTCTAAAGGAAAGCCACATCATGACCCGTTGACATTGGATATCTGTGAAAATAGCAATATACCTGCAAATTTACGGCATGATTATTACACGGAAGAGAACTCAAATACGAGTGGGTTTAAATTTGGTTTGGAGGCTAAAGGAATCAGGGCTATTAGTTTAAGCCTATCTCCTAAGCCTTTCACTGAAGATATGGTAAAGATTTTGCAATTTTCCTTCAATGATGTGATACATACATGTGCTAGCTTGCGCAACATCTCGTTAGCAGAGCAATTATTTCACCAGGTACTACGACAAGTCTTTCATTTGGCATCTTGATTTGTTCAATGTCTTACTACATATGGATGGGTTCTAATGACAAAGGGGGAAATAAGTCTGGCTATTACTTAAATGGCAAAACCGTTGTATACACTATGTAAATTGTGGATTTTGTTTTGTCAGATGCAAAATCTTGGCTTGGAGCCATCATCCTATACATATGATGGCTATGCACGAGCATTGGCCCGGGGGCGAGGTTTCCAGTATGGCGTGGAAGTGGTATTATATAAAGTTCCTTTGAAGTTTGCATCTCTCTACCTGTAAAAATTTTAATGCATGTATTTTTTTATTTGTGTTGCAGCTAGAACTCATGGAACAGAAAAATATGAAACCTCATCAGTCCACTCTTGCAGCTTTATCAGTCAGCTGCAGTAAAGCTTTAGAATTGGATTTAGCTGAGAAATTTCTTGATCAAATCCCTGGACACTCTCGTGCTTATCCTTATAATGCTTTATTTCAAGCATGTGATACTTTGGTGAGTTTCCCATCCTGTATGTGTGTGTTTATGTATATAATTTATATGCTATACTCCCTCCGTCCCGATTTCAACTCCCCACATTCGATTTCGGACGTCCCAATCTCAACTTCCCACCGCTTGAATGAGAAATCTCTCTCCTACTTTATTCACTATCTCTTATACTTGTTCACTCTCTTTATTACTTGTCACATTCTCTCCTACTTTATTCACTCTTCTCTTAAAATCTGTGCCCGGGCCCGTGGGAAGTTGAACCGGGGAAGGAGGGAGTATATGTTAAAAGGCATGGTTGGATTTACTATATAAAACCCATATTAATAAGTTAAATTTTCCTAATTTCATGTACCATTTTGCAAGAAATGAATGATGCTTGTTTATGCTGTATGATCTCATGTACGCCATTTGTCTTCATTTATCTTTGTGAAAATCAAACATGAACTCAAATATTTTTTCATACTCCCTCCGTCCCTAATTCAAGTTCCCGTATTCCTTTTTGGGCTGTCCTGATTCAAGTTCCCGTTTCTATATTTGGAAATATTTGAACCCCACATCGCATTATAATAATCTAACTTGACCCATGTGATCTTCCCCCACTTTATTTCCACTATTACTTTTAATAAATCCACATTAATTTATTACATTGCATTAAAACGCGTGTCCGGTCCTGCGAGAACTTGAATTAGGGACGGAGGGAGTATTATCTAACACAATTACATCTGGTTTGTCGTGTTAAGCAAGTTCCACTTAAGGAAAAGAAGATTTGGCATTTCTCCAATAATAGGATTAGTTACATGTAGTTCACTTTATTTGCAAATGAGAGTATTTTATTATGGTTTATTTTTCCCACAACTTTGTCCATGCATAGAATATAGATCTAACTAATGATGATCAATGTACTTCCATGATGTTCCAGGATCAATCTGAACGTGCTATGTGGTTTTACGCTAAAATGAAGCATTTGAATGTTACTCCTGATATCAGGACATATGAAATGCTGTTTAGATTATTTGGCAATGTTCATGCACCTTATGAAGAGCCTGATAGGTTATCACAAACTGATGGTGCGAAAAGGATAAAAGCCATAGAAATGGATATGAGGGGGCATGGCATCCAGCATAATTACAATTCATTGCGGAACTTGGTGAGTGATGTGTAAGTTGATCTATGTTTTTGAATACAAGGAGCAAGTTGAAAGTATTAACGAGCAACCAGCACTTTTTGTGTTTCTTTAAATATTCGTTTTGTTATAGAACCTGGCATCAAAATCAGTAAACATATTAGAAATGAGGCTATTTAGCACAAGTGCCTAAGGGCGCTCTATCAAACGGTTCAACGCCTGGGAACCTAATGGATTCCTTTTTGTAAAAAAAACTTATTTCACTTTATTTCTATGTCCCGTTAGTGTAAACTCTATAAGCATACCCACCTTTCGCTCATATACTAATTGGACATCGAGTGGAAAATATAATGGGTCATAGGATCTGCCCCTGCCTTTTTGTGGCAACTGGCAGCACTTTGATATTTAGTTTAATATTATAATTTTGTTATAAGAATTCTGCCTGGGTACTCTTTATATGTTAATTTCAGGGTTAATTATCTACGTAAAGTGGGGTACTTCAACAACTCCTTCAAGTGCGAGTTAAATAAATGACTTGTGAGTTATGAGGTTCCACATAGACCTGGATTTGATACCAATGGAAAATTTTCACATCATCTGCAAAAAGGCCCTTATGCCAGCCTTGGTACTGAAGAGAAATAAATAAATAAAGGGTTTCTGCAAATAAGATCTTTGTTTTTTTTTTAAATTCATGGAAAACCAAAGCTCAGGCTTGTAGAGCATCAGAAACTAATTAATTTATGTTATTTCTTATTTCCTCAATGATTTACAATTTTTTTTTACTTGGCTAGGATCTGAAGTTTGTAGGGCAATTAGAAGTTTTAATACGTAGACTTTCTCTGGTGGACCAGATTCAACCTCTTCGGTAGGCCCTACGTAGCTGGAGTTGTCACTGGGGAAATTAGAATCCTATCACATTATTTGATACCATATCGAGTTCAATTGATGGTACAATACCCTTTAAGGTCTTATTAAGTAAGGGTTTAATGCTTGTTCCCATCAATGGGAGCAGCATCATTAGTGATACTGCCCAGGCTGTGAAATAGTACTTTCAAAACCTTTTCAGGAACTTTGAAGACAAATTTAATTTATTCAATTTTACACCCGAACCTTTTACTACCGTTTTGGAATTGCACATAGGTTATTCATCTTTATAAAAATTACAATTGGCACTCAAAACTTTGTTGTAATTAATTGACACTCAAACCTTGGGTGACTTTTATAATTGGCAGTCAAACCTTTGCTTGGAAGTTGCAAGTTAGACTGAAAGAGAAGACAAATACAACTTAATAGTAAACTTTTGTGCCATTTCAAAATGTAGCTATAATTTTGTGTGGAAAATGGAATAAATTGAAGTTAGTGTAGTAACTTCAAATTTGGACAAAAGGTTTAAGACTTTAAGTGCAAAATAAAATTAACCCTCTATTTTTAATGATTTTTCTTGTAAATGTGAACAGATGAAATGGGAACAGAGGGAGTATATTTTATGAATGTTAATAAGACATAGAACTTCATTTGGTGTATGTCCTGCATGCTGCAACCAAGAAAAATAAAATGCCTAGTGCAGTGCCCTTGTATTGAAAACACTGGTCAAGTGAACACTGTTGTATTTCACTTTTATCTCTGAGTTTGGCTTTGTTTGCAACTGAGAAGTAGTCGGCATTAGCTATTAGCTTATGTTGACAGTGGCAAATATATATGTTGTCCATTGTGCAGTGCATAGGGATTTAAGAGAAAAGGCCCAATACATTTAAAATTTAAACTTTTACTTATTATATGACTACATGCAGACTTGCATAATCCTGTAGCTGCTTTGTTATTTTCATGGTAATTGACACTGCGAAAAGATAATCTATCTGCTTCTAGTACGGAAGGGTAATATACTTGTTGCTCTGTGGCAGCTGAAAGCACTTGGAATGGAGGGACTTACAACGGAATTGAGAAGTCGTCTATATCTTGTGGAGGACTTCTTCTTCGATGGAAACACTTCAAGAGCGATATTGTTATACAGCAATGTTCTGCATTCACTTGTAGATGCTAAAGAAGTAAGTGTCCACTAGTCTTTGGTGAGCTCATGTTATCTTACATCGTCATGTATCTCGAGTGTTCATAATGTTTGCACTTTCTGTTAGACTCATGCGGCAATTGAGCTATTCAAGTGTATACTTTCATGTGGATTGACACCAGATGAAGTCACTTATAATACCATGATTGATTGCTGTCGTATCATAGAATGTTATAGATCTGCCTCCGCTGTGGTTTCCATGATGATTCGCAGCGGCTTCTGTCCAGATATAGTGACATATACTACTCTCACCAAGGTAGTTTCTTGCGATGCTTGATATCTTTCTCCTGTTTTGCTGTTTTTATGCAAGCAAGTTTAGGGGTGACAAATTGTACAGTATGTTCTTAATCTGATTCGTTTTTTTTTTTTTTTTTTTTGAGGTCCTTTTGAAATCCAACGACTTTGACAAAGCACTTAAACTGCTTGTGCTGGCTCACTCAGAAGGGATTCAGTTTGACAGGCTGTATTATAACACCATTCTGCGGCGAGCTAGTGAAAAGGTAATTTACATGCTGAAGAGTAAAAATTCAAGGTCTCCATTATGCAATACAATTACACTTTTTATTATGATAATCACTTGAAGTTTTTATTACTAGCATCTGGCCAAAGAACATTATGTGAAGAAGTGGTATCATGCTCTAGCTGTTGATACACAGCCTGCAAGGTCTATGCTCTTACAGTTTTGGTTGATTGACAATTTCTTGTTTCTAAATTGAACTTCAGGGAATAATAGATCTGGTCGAGCTGATTGTCGAGCTGATGCACCAGGATAAGATCGAGCCTGATACATCTACCTGTGAACGTGTTTTTTCTGCATACACAACCAATGGTTTTGATAACACTGCCATGGAAGCATTGGAAGTTTTGAGTATGAGAATGATTTCTGAAGATGATGATATTCGTAATGAGACCAGGATGAAATATGAGAATCTAATTTTTAGTGAGGGTATTGATACTGAGTCTCAGATAATTCAAGTTTTTAGAACATCTCCCACCCTTGCTACGGCCCTGCTACAATTGAGGTGGTGTTCAATAATGGGATTTCCTGTATCATGGTCACCAAATCAAAGTCCTTGGGCTAAACGTCTATCCCTAACTCATGCAAGGCCGACTTAGTAGGGTAGGTATGTTTAATGTTTTCTACAAGGCTCTCATTTTAT
>JAYMSP010005360.1:0-13833 GCA_036897095.1 Plantago elongata | reverse complement strand
CGATCCGGAACAGAGAAAACTGGTAGAATTTGGGGAAGAAGAAGAAGAAGAAGAAGAAGAAGAAGAAGAAGAAGAAGGGAGGAGGAGGAGGAGGAGGAGGAGGAAGAAGCAGTTTTTATTGACGTGAGGTCGGCACTTAGCCTCGTGGCGCGTTAGGTTGATCTGGGGATGAGGAGAACCCTTTTTTTTTTTTGTTCAAGACGTGCGACTTCGAGAGCTTAATCTGATTTCAGAACGGAGCAAAGACAGTTGCTCGAGAAAATTGATAACGCGTGGAGAAAACGCAGTAGTAGACTGTAGGAGAAGAAACAGCTCAAATGCATAAGAAGAAGAGAAATCCACTGCGTAATCAAAAGAAGAAGACCTGGCCGGAGGATTGTCCGTCGGACAATAGGGCGATCGACGATCGCGAGCAATTGCAGAGGCGGTCGATGAAGACCGAACAGGTTGGGGCGGTTGTTGGACAGGAGAACGACGATTTCGAGCAATTGCAGGAGGATAGAAGAAAGTTCGGCAAATTAAAGAAAATTGTTCGAGCATGAAAGGGGGATCAACAAAAGTGGGTTGTTTGATCAGAGGAGAAGTTCGACAGATTAAAGAAAATTGTTCGAACATGGGTGGAGATCAACAACAGTGGGTTGTTTGATCAGAGAAGTGGGAGACAATAGATAAGGAGGAAAGGGAGAAAAGATTAGAGGTTGAGAGATAAGGAGAAAATGGAGAAAAGATTAGAGGTTGAGATAAGGAGAAAAGGGAGAAAAGAGATAAGGAGAAAAGATCAGAGCTTGAGAGATAAGGAGAAAGGGAAAAGAGATAAGGAGAAAAGGGAGAAAAGATTAGAGTCTGAGAGATAAGGGGGAAAAGATTAAGACCTTGAGAGATAAGGAGAAAATGGAGAAAAGAGATAAGGACAATCAGATTTATTGCATTGAGGGAAAAGATGAGAGACATGACCAATGTTCGTTGGAGACTTACAATGAGGGAAAAGATGAGAGGCAGGACCAATGCTCGTTGGAAATTTACATGGCTCTGATACCATGAAAGAACTATTTTCCCTGTACAAGAAGCTAGAATCTAAAAACTAATCTAATCAGAAAAATAATCTAACTAGAGTTCCATAATTTAAAAGACTAATCTAATCAGTAAATTAATGCAATTACATAGTCTAACAGATACCGATGGAACTGTGAAAATAGCTCTGTCAGATGCAACTTTTACAGCTCGCATAAGCTTCTTACAGGAGATTGAAAGGGACAAGAGCATGACGATGGCCTTTCCGAAACAATTATTAAAAGAAGACTTTCCATTTTTACTTTATTTCATTTCACTAGCTAGATATGATGTATACCCTTAACATAGTCTTATTCTAAAATTAGCAAAACATAAACCCCAATAAATCCTTTGTTTATAATATTTATTTCATTCTTCATAATTTCTTATCTCTCTTCTTTATTTTTTCTTCAACAACAAATAATAAACAATAGATTTCCTTTTAAAAAATTACAAAGGAAACAGGACTAGGTTTTTGAGATTGAGGGAGTATTTGATTAACTATAAGGCATCTAGGGTTGTGCCACGGATCGTATTAGATCATATCGGATTCGTTTGTTGGTATTGCCTGAACTGACTTGTTATGTTCCCATCTTGTAATTTATTGGGAAGGACTGTCATCTCAACTCTTTCTATAAATTAAATGGACGCGATTTACATTCGACAATCTTTTTAGATGCTTCATAAACATTTGGATCCCTATTGAGAATTTACGTTGAAGGATAAATTTTAAACTTAATCAAATAATTATTTACAATGAAGTCTAAAGTCAAACTTAGAGAGAGAGAGAGAGAGAGAGATTCATTTTATTTTCATTTTCTTTAATTGTTGCATTTTCATTTCCCTTTACTTTAATTAGTTAATTAGATTTTTCATTTTCTTCCTTTTCTTTTTCTTTTCTTTAATTAACTGATTGTCATATAATCAAAGAAATGGAAGTAATAGTGAAAGTAACAAGTTACACAGATAAGTCCTATCTTTTCATATAATCAAATAAATTATTGTTCTCCTTAATTTAATTTTCAATTCACGAGTAATATTTCACTAGATAAGTAAATTGGACATTGCACAGAAAGTTAACTTTTTGCCCGAAAATGAACCTCAACATAAATTATGAAATGATAGAGACTCAAGCGTTCACCTAACATCTAAACAAGGTTGTTGTGTGTAAAAAATTTTAAATTAAATTAAAGAAAAGGAAGAAAAGTTAACAACACATTAAATAATAGAAAAGAAATAAAAGTAAATTTAAATTATACTGCTTTTGTTCATGTACAAATCTTTTGTTAAATTTTGACTACGAATTATTTTTTAACGAGTATATTAAAATTATATAATAAAAACTTAATTAAAATTATAATCAAAGTTAAACACAATTAACGGTTTTTTAAATTTTTCATTATATAACTATATTAAATCATTTAGTATTATTATTTAGAGTTTAAAATCAGACACAATCAACCGGTCAAACTCAGACTATTAACTTTGTAAAACAACAATTTGATTTGTAATAGATCAAAAGGAGTAATTCAATAATCCTCTTGAAATTTGAACTCTGCACGAACTTTGGGTTCTCATTTCTCAGTACTACAACCAAAAAACATCTGTAATATACTAACCAAAACTTCACTAGGCAATTGTTTCAACTCCAAAATGTTTTCAACGGTAAAAAGATAAACAAAATTTGGCTAACATCTGAAACTGCAAATGAAATTTACCAGATTTCCCCTTTGCATGAATTAATCCAGACCAATCCTATCTACAATTACACATAATCTGCTCCCTATCAAAAAAACTCATTCCCCTCTTCTTCTCCACTATCCTCAGGAACTCATTGCGGCTTCATTTCGCATGTTTATCCCTAAATTAACTATTCTGTCTGAAAATCCAGGCAAAGATGCATGAATAATGACAGGCCCTTCCACGATCAATGATCATCCACATGATAAATTTTATCACAGGAAATTATCCTCATCTCCACTGCTATAGAAATCAGCACCGTCTTCATCATCTTCATCACCTTCAGTTACAAGCTCCAGAAACCCAGAATCGCCACCCATCATGAAATCTTCTAAAGCTGCTTCATCATCTTCATCATCATCATCGTCATCTTCAAAGTCACTTGCACCATCATCATCGTCATTACCCTCATCATCACTGTCACTGTCACCATCTTCACCAAGTTCAGCTTCCAAACCCGAGTCATCATCATCACCATCATCTTCATCCTCCTCATCAGTCTCCGCATCATCGGGATCAGAATCGTCATCAGTCGGCTTGCGCCTACCGATTTCATACACCCTGGCAGATGAGTACATCTCATCCTGGTCATCCATTGTGATAAGACCCACAAAAGAATCTGTCGGTTCAGTGGCAAAATCAAGCACACAGCGGTCGACTGGAGTTGTGGCAATGTCAGAATAGTTAACAGCATCCACAGTTCGAAAAGCAGAAAATAAAGGATGCTTCATACGCCGACCATTAAATGCTGACATGACATCCTCGAGATTTCTCCTCAGGGTTGCGTAAATAACATCACCACTGGCATTAAATGTAATCACCGTTTGATCCAAAGATGGCACACTCCGCAGAAGCCTGAAGTTCCGCAGATCCCAGACTTCAGAGTTTATAATGACCTGTTTCACATATTTGTCAAAATAATAAGAAAAACAGACATCATTTCTAGAATTTCGTTTGTAACCTCAAAATTATATTTCAAAGAAAATATATATCAAACCTAAAACCTGACGTTTGCATATTACCAACTATAAAAAGTCTATGAAAAACTGATAGACCAGCTGTCTGGACTTGTCTACTTCCCTGCTAGAACAGTACTACTAAAATCGGCGAGTCTGCTTCCCAGACACCCTCTTCCACCAATCACCACCCCAAAAATTCATGAATCAATGATAGCCCCATAGAATGTAACTACATCATCCATCCTGAATGAATGGTGCAGGACGTAAAAGTGACTGGCTAGTGCTAAGCGAAAGTTACAACAGCGCAGCCTTTATTAGCGGTGAGATGGTCACTCAGTGCCAATGTAGCCAGAGCACACGTAGCATATTTCAGGTCACAGAAGTTTCATTCACACACAGCAGCTATATGCTCTGCTCACTCTCATCGGAAAATTATTGCCTATAACAGGTCTACCATTAATTCATAAACCATGTGGTAGAGAATGCTCCGCATAAACATGCAATGTGGAATATACATATTAAATGAGTGATGTGGAGCATTCTCCAGTCTCCACAACATGGTCTATGAACTAATGATCCTGGTCTCAGCAAATAATTTCCTTCTGCCTTCCCCGTCCCAGCACCACAGATGATTTGCATTTTGGTTATTGGGAAACATTTTTAAGGAGTTGTTGACAAAGAGAGTGGGCAGCACATAAGACTGAAGAAGACTTTTCTGTAGCCTCCAGTTCGCACAAAGGGTAAGTGGAAATAATTTATAAAAGAGGAGGGGGTCTACAGCTTACAAATCAAGTATAATAGGTATGTTGATGAAGACGGGTGAATAACAACTTATTCATAACAAACTTCTCATGGAAAACTGAGCACTCACTACTTATTGATAAATTTTGTTGATCTTACTTCTCGAATCTCGACTAGGGGTTCCTATTACGATTAGATATTATGACATAAATCTTTCATAAAATCCCAGGAGTATTTACTATTTTAAGCCCATTGTGATTATTATATAGTACAATGTATATTACAAATCAGACATCCACTGTCATTTCTAGAGTTGGCTGCCCAGGGCCACAACCCGGATTAACTAGGTAAGAGTTACACCATAATAGCCTACTTCAAAATTCTGCCCACCGGGGGGGGGGGGGGGGGGGGGGAGGAGTTGAGTGTCTTAAGCAAGATTACATATGCATTAATTTCATTTAAAGTAACAATCCATACCTCATTTCCAGCAGGATGAAAACCTCCACCACCATAATCAGTAAACTGGTCAAAGCGGTGTATTGGGCCTGAACCCCTACGATCCCACAAAACTCCATTCCAAAGTAGCATAGAGTCTGATGGACTAAAGTGCACAAGAGAATACGCATGTCCTCGGCCAAAAAGGCTGTTAGATGTGTCCGTCAGTGTCAAGTCCAACTGACATGTTTGTGCATCATACAAAAGAATCTCTTTCTGAGATGACTCAGATCTCAACGCTGCGAATGTGGAACCTGAATTACTGAACCTGGCAGCCTTAATATCATCGAATGAATGTCTAGGACCACCTGCAATTGAAGATCCGTCCCATAACCGAACATCAATAGCACTTGAAGAAAGAAGAAGGTGATTTTCCCCAGAAATATGCGACTGCAGAAGTGTAAGAGGAGACTGATGGCAGGTGTAACTTTCCACCACTGTGTTGCTGTTAGTGTCAAACACTTTCAGTTCTCCAGAATGGCCACCAGCAGCCACCCGAGAGGAGTCCCCAAGAAAAGAAACACACGTCAAAAGAGCACCAGCATCGCCACGACAAGTTCTCCACGGTCTGAATCGACTATAAACAAACTGGCGGTCCTTACGACCTCCATGGATGCCACCATGCTTGCTTCTAAATTCACGCGAGCTAAGTCGAGCTGTCACGTTGGATGGAGCATCCAGGCTTCGTCTAGGTTCAGGGCAGACGTGAGGATGCAACAGGGAAAGAGGAGGTAAAGTTGTAATAGGAGCAGGGCATTGCCGATGTTGATGCTTCAGATACTGAACAACAAGAGAATCGAGTGTCATCCGCTCAGAAGCCGTGGGTTGTGGATCGTTCAGACCATGTTGAGAAGTGGTCAGCTGATTCTCATCGCCATCAGCTGAGAGAACATTGGGAGCCAACTGACCATGATAGTCTTTTGGAGTAAAACTTGGCGTTGCATCTAACTGCAATCCACTCCTTCGTAGAGCGGTGGGAGTTGTAAAAGTGGGTGACTTGAGTGAGTGTTCGCTAGCATGAAATCTCTTTGCCAACGGTGCAGACCCAATCTCTTTCAAGTCTGTTAGCTTTCGTTTCATTGGCAACACTATTGGAGTTCTCATCTGACTATCCATATTGCCACCAGATTTGGCAGCAGATACTGATGGAGTTCCCGAAACATCAGAAGCAACAGAAGCTTTCTGACTTGGATTGACATGGCTGTTCGATAGCATAGGACTGTCCTCTACTTTAGGTAGAACTTTCGAGTGACTAGGCACAGCTGAGGATGCAGATGATTTTTTCTTTGATACCAAGGCAGCATCACTTCTCGCACCAGAGTCTTCATGATAAGGAGAAACTTTGGTTTTATCAGATAAAAATCCACAAGCAACACGTCCAGATGGCCATTGAATTTGTATCGATGAAGCTTCCTGTCCAGATACTTGATTTGCTAGAGATGAGGTTGCCGCTAAAGATGGCAATGCTGTCAACTGAGCCTCTTTTAGGAGAGTAGCAGCACTATTTGATAAGCCAGATGCTTGAAGGTGCTCGTGGATAAGGAGCAAAAGTTCCCTGAAAGATGGCAGAGGGATGAGCTATATCATGCCGCACATGATTAAGAACCAGTTTTTCTAAATAAGCAAATACCTGGGATGATAACCAGTTTTTCTAAATAAGCAAATACCTGGGATGATAAGATATAGGGGTAGCGGCTGCAATGGCAGCTCTTTCAATACGCCTCAAGGTCGGTGTAGCAGCATCGCTAGCTGCTAAAGTACTTGCGCGGCCGGAATTAGTCACTATCTGTAAGAAACATTGAAAAATATAAAAGCACGGTGAGATTTCATCAGAGATACATGGTTGACCTTGAACAACATAATCAAATACCCAAAAAAAAAAAAAAATCTTCCGGGCATGGAATCAACAGTTTAACTATAATAAGCTTCCCCCTACTCAAAAGAACAACTCAACAGTCTAAAGCAACGGGTTGTTTCTGTTAAACATAAAGTACGAGATCATAGGCAACCATACAGGTCAGTCATCAAACTAAGTATTTCTAACATGAGACTTTTTATTACACATAATGTGCTTTAGTAATCTCAATCCAGCCCTGATGTAGATCAAAACACTGTATATATTTTCTTACACCAGGGTCTGCAGGCTGCTGCACTATTTCAGACTTATTTGCCATTTGCAATTTATAATTTTCTGATAGGGGTTCGCCCAAAAGGTAAATCAAGGAGAAATAAGTTTCTGAGCATCAAATATAACGGTTGACATGCTAAAGATCCCAAGAGACATAATCAGTTATTTCCTCATGGACTTCCCATAAAACTAGCCGGGATTAATTCTCTTTTTCAGTGAAAAATTTCATTCAACAAAGTTGTCATGGTAAAAGTCAGTCAATGGAAGGAATACAGATCCGGATAAGATAAAGGCATGGTTTGCTCATTTTTGTGGGATGTTTAAAGGAATATGAATAGAGAACGAGACATATGAATGAAATTGGCAAGTATATACGAGGGAGAAAGGACAAAGTATGAGAGGAAATAAATAAACGAAGAAATGGAATGAATAAGAAAGGATTAAAGTCTGCTATCCTGTGATGAGCAAATGAATGGGATTTCCAAGGAAACTAAGCAAACATTAGTGGGACAGAGGGAACATTACAAACATATTCAGATCATTCACTTGTATGAATCTAGAAACATGATATATCCTGATACGCTGCAACCATAATTTAATATATCTGCTGCTTACCCCAATTAGCTCAATGGCCACCTGAGTTAGCTCTGTCTGCCACCTATTTTGTTCACAACCTGGGGTTTGGCTCCCAGAATCGCGAATAAGTTCAGACAGTTTTTTACCTACCTGCAAAAAAACAGAAAAGGCAAGTACCAGTAATTCTCAGATCATGTCACTCAATCAAATATCCAAAGTTTGGCTTTTTGGCTACACCAGCCAATGACAAATCCAAATGTATACATTGGCTAAACTGACCTGAAGTTTTGTTAGTATGTGTGCAATTGTATCATCCCTGGCTAACCCAAGAAGAACCCGGCATGTAAGAGCACGGATGCAGTCAAGAAAAGTAGGAGGTGTAACCATCCGCGGTTGAAGAAGCTGAAGTAGAACCTTTATACCATTGTTAGCACGAACAGCTTCTCTAGCTTGAAGATAACACTGTTCCAACTGTGCTGCCAAAGAAACACAACCTGCTCCAGTGCCTAAAGATATTCTACGGTCTCCAACTAACCCAGAAGCAACTGTGGATGCTGTTGAAGATGTATTACCCACAGATGATGATGAAACACCTCTATTGACTGAAGTTGGTTCCCCAGTACGCTCCCTCGATTCAGGCATATTTTCTGTGTTTCTGTCCCTAGACTCTACCAAAGAACCACTTCCAGTTTGGGTAGAAGAAGCTTGTTGACTAGGCATGATGTTACTTGGCTTATTGCTGATTGATGGAGGAGCGCAAACAAGATTTATCAGCAGATTCAGCGCCGGCACAACAATCTGACATTTTTAATCATTCGACGTTAATATCGGAACAAATAGTAAGAGCAAATAAGTAACTCACATCAACCTTGAAGTATGTTTTACCTCAGGTTCAACATAACCAGCTCCGTTTGCTGCATCTAGTATGACAGCTACACCAATTCTGTCATTGCTCAACGTAGCATTTAGGAAACATTTACGGCCATAAAGATCTATAGTTACAATCTGCAATACACCAAGCGCATATTGGAGCAAGTCGTGCAGGTAGCGGTCAACTGGTGGAGCCTATAACAATGAAGTGGGCAAAAACATTATGAATGTCCCAAAATAAAATAAAAAAGGAAAGACGAAGGGAGTTTGAGAATATCAAACAAGAAGAAATTAGAAAATAGAAAACACAGTATCACACCTGACACAGCTCCAACATGGTAATATGACCATTTAAACTTGTAAACTTGTGCACAACGGGCCACCGAGCCCTAACCAGCGCGGGACCTAGTTTTCGATCTTTCTGGATTTGACGAAATACAGCATCCATAGCCTCATTACTGATATCACGTGATTTATTGGTCGACTTTGAAAAATTTCGCTGTGCACTGCGCAAATTTTTGGACGGCCGAACTGAATCCACATGTGATAGCATATGAGCTCTGAAATACTGTCTCAGGGCAACACAAGTGTGATAAGCTATCTGTTTCCCCATAGAAGTTAAAACATCAGCAGGAGATTGGTCATTCCGAAGTGCTCCTGAGGTACTCAATGACCCAGAAGGCACACCAGACCTAACCGAGGCAGCATAATGCAGCACAGAGAGTAATTTCTGCAACCCGTCCTGTGAATCAAATGCATCAATGACTGCTCTGAAGACAAAAGCAGCAGCAAAAAATAGAGCAGCATTTTTTCTGGCTTGGTGATCCTGCGGACATTCGATAAGTTGAAGGGCTAATTCAACAACCTGGTGAACTATGTTGGAAGGATAGTCACAAATGCGTTCCATTACCCCCTGGAAAAGATAATTTTAAGTCAAACCAGACAGCATGGTTTAAAAAATGTTGAGATGCAGACTGGAAAAAATAGCTTCAGTAGCATGCAGCTAGATAACAAAATCATATAACATTGTTTGGCCGACCACAGTAGGAAGCAGTAACAGAGATACGAAAAGCAATAACCTGGTTTGAACCAATTGTAAATAAGCAGGAAGATAGACCAAGAAAAGTATGGGTGTTCCTTGGAGCAGCAAGCAGTTTCTGCATGCCACCACGATCCACAAATACTTGGGCAAACTTCTTATGAGCAGCTAATGCACATATTAGTCTCAAAAGATCAGGTAATAGGAATGCCACATTTGACGCCTCTTTGTTCTTAACACATCGCTGCAGTAGTGTAAGACAGACATCAACACCTCTTTCCTTGAGAACAGGACCAAGAGCTTCAACATACTCCCCCAACATTATGAGACACTGGATACAAAATCTTTCTCTTAGTTTGGCAAGGGAGTCACTGCCTATGATGGTATATTCATCAGTATCTTCAGTAGTTTCTAATTCTATTGCCTTCTGTCCTGAATCACCATCAACATTATTTGAATTGCTACACCAAGAAAAAAAATCAAAAGAAAGATTAGATTATACCCAATAACAGCGCAAAAAAAGTAACAAAGTCATTTCATGGAGTATTTAATGGCAAACCTTGAAAGAGCAACTGTGTTGGCAGCTTCTATAACTGTGGATGCAGCTCTGGAAGCAGCATCGACAGCAGCATCTTCATCATTTATCTTTCTGTATTCCTGACATAATTTGAAGTATGAGGTGCATTCAATGAGAAAAGAAGTATACACAGTGCATTCAACAAGAAAATGAGTGCCCAATAATTCTCAGAATGAGTTCACTAAGCAAGGGTCACTAGTGTGAGCCTCATGGATGTAAAGAATGTTGTTAGGAGAGCCACCACTCAAAAAGAGCCTAACAGTGCTCGGCTGGACTAGTAGAACGAAGTGGATCCTAGGAAACCAAAAGGAAAATAAGAATATGCTTACCTCTAAGGCAGACGTCTTAACAACTTCTGCAGCATCATCCCCAGCTGCCTTTATGGCTTCTGCAGGAGCATTGGCTGCTCTGGCTTCTTCCTCAGCAGCTCTGACAGCCTTTTTAACTAAATCAGTAATGTCTTTAGAGCCCACTCTGCAGCCTTGGAAGCACTCATCATTGTCATCCCTTTCAAGAATAAAGGAATCAGAATTATTTCCAACAGGGCCCTTCTTTACATCAGAAGCTCTTTTCAAATCTTGAGTTCTTGCCGCAGTCCTGTCTTTTGAACTTCGTGCAGTTCCTGATCTGTTGGCAGAGCCTGGAGAAGTCAAAGCTTGTTCATACTCTGATGCTCCTTCATAGGACCTGGTTTTCGCTCTTGATTTGAGAATTCCTCGATTAGTCCTTCGTCTGGAAGAATCCTCTCTCATATTTTCCTCACTGTCTTCTTCCCTATGGGGTCTTCCAGTATATTTTGTTTTTGAGTCACGATATTCTCTAGTATTGCAGTTCTCTTCACCATCTGGTTCAGCCACATAACCATCAGTGTTAGGAGCCACACCATCAGGAGTTTCATCATCAACCCAGCGATCATCTCCACGTTTTTTCTTAAGGCCACGCCTCTCGCGATCCTTATCAAAGTCTCCTAATGAAGAAGGATCTCTCTCACGGTCCCTCTCATTAGCATGTATTCTCAAGGTGCCGACATCCGAGTAAGAACTTTCAGTCGCTTGATGTAGTCTACCACGGACTTCATCTCCAGTTTTTGAGTGCGCAGTCGATGAATTTCTGTTCTCAAGGACTTGATTGGAATCTCTCTGATTCATACTAGATTCACCTAGAACTCGGTAGCGTAAGTACCGCATCAATTTAGCTGACAATCCGTCCAATAACTCTTCCACTAATTGACCACCGCTGGAGTACCAATGTTCAAATGAAAGTTTCAAAAACCAGAAAGATGAAAACATACAAATAAGGCAAGTCAAAAGCAAAAGGTTTGATAACATACAAAGTCAGGCACACAGCAAGAAGCCCAGTGGAATACGTACGCAACATATCAAAATCTGATGTATTCCGTTTCCCAGTGTCATTCTTCCAAATATGATCATCACTAGATGACCTAGGTGTTTCATCCATCGCCCAGCCTTTTAGTTTATCAAGAACAGTAAGAGCTTCACCTTCAAACACATGTGGATACTGTATTCCAATTTCATAAATATAATTTAGATCTACTTGAAGTTGTATCATAAACCAAAAGAACAAACTAATAGAGTAATCAGGAGTAGTACTACTAGCAGACAATTAGAACTGGATTACCAGCTTTTACCATACCGTCCAAGTCAGTGAACAACTATAAAGAAGCCTTGTTGTCGCAGCCTGGACTGACACTGAATATCTACTCTCAGTTAAGAACTTTGATGATATCAGTTCAAAAAACTCATCATGGTCCTGCAGAAGAAGAAAGACGGAAACAATTGTAGTTTTCTTCTCATCAGCAAAACTGCAAAACAGAACTTGTTGCACACAAACAGTAGGTTTTGTTTTCAGGTGACAAGGAGGCAAGAAGATGAATTATATTTCACACCCACTGAACCAATTCCAGCCCTACTACCCATCCAGACGAAGTACTTAATAAGCACTCCCTCCGTCCGGGACAAACTTCCAATTTGCCATCTTGTATCCCATACAAATCTTCTCATTCCAGGTTTTTTTAAGTGGAGTACCCACTGCACTTAACAAATATACCCTTATATATATATATATATATATATATATATATATATATATATATATATAAACCCACTAAACATTCTTTGTTGTTTCTCCAGTTCAATAATACCCAGCTTTCAACTTTATCAACCCACTATCAAGGGTATATCTCCATTTACAATACGCATATTTGACTTCTATACATTATTTCACTGCCTCCGTTCAGATAATACCCAAGTTTGACTTCAATACACTAGCATTGCTTATTTTGTTCACCAAAGCTACATGGAAGCTTGTCAAGATACGGTTGAGTACAAAGCATTTGGAACCATCAGAATATCAGCACAATAGAACTACATACCCGAATAAGGGTTCCAAGGCGCCCAACATTGTGAGAAGCCCTGCCATTATTTGTTGTCGAGGGAACTGCATCTTCCATGTACCTAAACAAAAAAGAAAAACATAATAATTAGGAACAGTGAACTTAAATACTAGTACAGTACAATAAATCCCTATACTACAAACCATGATGAATCTGACTCATCTACCCATTACTAATAAAGTCATGTATGGCTAGCTCTCAAGTTACATTCCACACTATGAACTTTGATATACACAAAGTATTGGGTGGTGTGATCGTACCACCATTCCAACTTCCCATGATGTGTCAGTTACGAGGTGACATGCAAGCCTATCATGCTACCAATCTGTATTTCTTCTCTGTAACTAAACTAACAATTGCACCCCAGATCTAAAGTAGGTAAGCGTACTCCAAAGTCCATCCTGATCAACTTATACAACCCAAGTTTTAATCAACTCTTATCTGTTCCAACTAAAATTCCAAATAACACTCATTTACTTGTTTTATATTAAAATTCAAAAGGTAAGATCATTAACATTTAACAAGCACACAAGGAAGTAGCTGATTTGATTTTTTTCAAATTCGAAGCATTTTATTACACAAGTGCACTTAGAAATAATGAACATGACTGCAGTATATGGTATATTAAAAGGTAACAAAGAAGAAACTCCAGCAGCAACAAAAAAGATGCCCTAAAACATGCTGGACAGTATAGATATCTTGAATCATCCACTGTGTACTATATTTATTATCTGAATCTCTAATCTAACTCATATTGCATTTGAACAAGCGGGTTCTACCATCCATCTCTTCACGTTCTTCTATTTGTTCTGTGATTTTTTAGTCTACGTGTAGTATAATAAATTCAGCTAAAAATGGAGTACAATGGATTTTGTTATGAATGGAACATGAACAGTGAATTAGTATTAATTACTTTTTTTTTTAAACGGCTAAAGGTGACTCGAACCCCCAACCTATTAGTTGGAGGGGAAGCGGCTTTACCAATTGAGCTGTGCTTCATTGTCGAATTAGTATTAGTTACTAAAAAAAGTTAAGCAAAATTTGTTCTAAAATTTATTGAAACTTAAATGCATTGTGGCACATATTGACTAACATGGTGCATGCCAAGTTTGGGACTCGGAAGTAACCCAAAGACAACTTTGGTAACATGATTTTTTTTAAATACAAGACATATAACAGACATTTTGATCATTGAGAAAATAGAGAGCTGAAATGGAAAACAAGAACCGATTACACCCAGATAAT
>JAYMSP010005359.1:0-13837 GCA_036897095.1 Plantago elongata | reverse complement strand
CCACCACCATCGCCTCCTCCACTGCCCACCACCATCGCCTCCTCCACTGCCCGTCGCCTCCTCCACCGCCCACCACCGTATTATTTGTATAAAGGATAAGTTACTATATCTCCTTTAAGTCTTTCGCAGGGAGTCTTTTTTAGTTTATACTTAATTATTAACTAGTATTTAACATTATTGCTTTATTTGTAAAGTAAACCGTTAACTCTTTAAAGCATAAGTACTTATTCAAAGTAGTTTAAACCGTCGCCTCCTCCACCGCCCACAACTATCGCCTCCACCACTGCCCACCACCATCGCCTCCTCCACTGCCCGTCGCCTCCTCCATCGCCCACCACCGTCGCCTCCTCCACCGCCCACCATCATCGCCTCCTCCATCATTATTCACCTGTAGTAACACAAAAATGACTAAAGTTAGTATAATTGGATAAGGTATAAAACAACATTTCTGTTATATGCATGCATTAATTAGATATGGTATAAAACAATAATAAGTAAAGTAAAGTTAGTAGCTAGTACTGGTTTTCCTTGAGAATCCATGCCAAATATGCAAGAGAAGAAGAAGAATGGAAGTGTGAGAAGCAGCTTATATAGCACCAATATAATTAAGGCTAGCTGCTATCATATTTGCATGAAGCTAATAGCATATTTGCATGAAGTCTAACAGATTATATTCCCATGGCATTCAGGGAGGATTTGCATGAAGCTAATAGAATATTTGTATGAAGTCTAACAGATTATATTCCCATGGCATTCAGGGAGGATTTGCATGAAGCTAATAGCATATTTGCATGAAAGCCAACATATTACATCCCCATGTCATTCTGGATGATTTGGAGGAGTTCCATTGGGATTAATTTAACCAAGTGGTATTGAAGTAGTAGATTAGCTCTTCCATAGTATAATAGTATAAACTATAAAGAATAGTTCTAGTACCGTATTATTTGTATAAAGAATAAGTTACTATATCTCTTTTAAGTCTTTCTCAGGGAGCCTTTTTTAGTTTATACTTAATTATTAACTAGTATTTAACATTATTACTTTATTTGTAAAGTAAAGCGTTAACTCTTTAAAGCATAAGTACTCATTTAAAGTAGTATAATACTACAATACAAGGCGAGTGGGGAAACATCCAATTTTCTCGATTTTCTCGCAATTTAGTACTTTATGTGTAAAAAGGTGAGATTTCGCTTCATAGCCCCACTCTCAGCCCAGGAGCGCGTGAGTTACACCTTACATGCGTGAACAGGTGCGTCGGAATACGAAACTATCGCCCTATTCCGTCTCCTTCGCTCTTCTCTCTCTTTTTTCTCCTCATTTTCATTCTTTCTTTCTCTCCTCAAATCTGGTACAATTTATGATATACCAAATCTATTCTAACTCTCGTTCTCTCTTCATCATTGATCTCTGGGCTCGTGATTGTTCGGTGGTGGGAGGCGGGGGCCATGGAGGAGTTGCACACATACGAGAAATCATCAACACAAGTTTTATAAAAAATCGTGATAAAGTAGGAAATAAGTTAATGAAGTATGAATTCATGAAATAAAGTAGGATAAATAGTGAATAAAGTATGAATATTATTGGATAAAGTAGGATAAATAGTGAATAAAGTATGAGAGGAATTTTTTATTTAAAGAAATAAGACTTTTAATTCGGGACAGTCCAAAATGGAAAGCGAGACTTCCAACTCGGGACGGAGGGAATTATATGAATTAATAAATAATCATATGTATCTAAAAACTTAGTAAGTATTTACGATACACTAATTCAAGTTTCCGACCCGGTTAAAATCAAATTTTATAATTTTGTGAACATACAAGTCGTGTTATATCAATCTTTTCGAGTTTCCAATGGTTCACTCAAACAAAAATTAAACAAGCTTGTGAGTCAAATAAGTCAGAGCTTGGATTCAAGTTTCAAAGTTTAAATTATAATAATCGAGTTGACCTTGATTCCCTTCATTTACATTGAACTTTTATATAGCTCAACTCGACTCGGATCGTATCAACCTCTAACTAAAATAACTCCGATTAAAGTTCATATAAGACACGAGCAAAGATTTACACATAAAACTAACATCCAAATTACAAGATAGATCCTTTTTTTAATCACCAATATTGTCAATTAGGAACCCCTAGACGTCACCCGTGAATTAAGTGTAGGAAAGCCCAAAATTTCTACGACTTACCCTATTTGGCTTACATCCACACTCGGTATTGAATGGCCACGAAAATAACTTGTTTTCAAGGTCACGTCTTTTAAGTTATACCCAAAATAGTAGCAAGAAACAAATATACGTATCATCTTTCCTACTGTTATTATTAGTGATTCACACATAGATGAAATGAAATATATTATGGAGCTAGCTACAATATATACAGAAGCCATGGTGGAAAATGGGTTGCATAATTGAGCTAGCTAAGCTATATTAATTGGAGTTGACATGGATAAGATCGTGAATGGAGAAAAAGGGTCCGATTTTGATGTGGAGAATAGAATTTTGTTTCCATTTATCCTTACAACTTCTTATTCAGCCACTAAGGATTATGATGATTATGTTAAGAAACTAGTTTGTAACATAAGTTAGTTCACATGGCTTTTTTGGTCTTATTCTAGACTGAAATATTTATAACGATCAAAAATTTAAAACGGTTGAAAATATTTGATAAGTAGTGTGTTATTTTTTTACGAAAATACATTAATATTTGAAAAGAATATATATTAATTTGTGGATTCAACCTGTCATAAGTAAATTCGAACTTATTAGATCAATGGCCGGAGGACTCAGAATGTGATAGTAGTATGAAATATTAATATTGCCCTAATAAAGAAACAGGGGATGCAAGAAAATAAGTACCATTTGAACATTAACGTGCTATATGCATAATTTTGACAAAAATAAAAAGGTTACACATATTTATTAGAAAATAATGCAGCTCCTACCTATTAATTAATTCTAACCAAATAGACTAAGTTATCCCAAAGAACATTCTATCCAAATCCTCAATGGACCACATGCCAAAACTTACAAATGTTCTATCAACTACTGATTCAAATAACAAAACAAGTTTAAAACATCTGATGAAAGGTTTGTCGATGTCCAATTCTATGCATCATCACCATCCTTGGCGTCCCTAAAGTGCTTCTTTTAGTCCTCGATCCAGTATCGATTACTAACATACGTCTTCAACATTTTGATCAGTTCAACCCTGCAGAACGACCTTAATCACATACTTACCCGTAGATTCCAGCCTCCACGACGACTCTAGGCACGGGCTTACCCATAGATTCCCATGAATATTGCATGTTGGTCCCATATGAAGTTGGACTTGTCACGTAACGTGCGTTACTTTTCTTTTTACCAAGATAGGTAGATTTTGGTATGCTCATATAATATAGAGAAGTCTTATCATGGTTGAGTGAACATTCTTCTTTTATCTCCAATCTTGCCTGCTAAATTAAGTACTATTAGAACACAATGATTATCTGTAATTAAAAGCGGGTTTAATCACGCAACTTTTATGCATCACCTAACAAATCTAATGCTTAAAACATGCTAGAAATTTCGTACAAAATAGTAACAAAAACCTTTATATCGCTTTCTCATTTATAATTTCCTAGGTAAATTAAGACCTGTTGTGTTAAATTTCCATTGGAAGGTGAAATTGTTGCAAGATTCATGATATTTCAAAGAAGATAACATATTATTAATATTCATCTAATTTAATATGGTTTGGATTTTTGTATTATTTAATAAAAATATCTATTAATCCGTCAAATCAATTGTTGGAATTAATATAAAGATTGAGATTCATACAATAAACTGACTTCGACACAATATATGTGTTGAGTCAATATAGTCGATAATATATCTCTGTCAAACAATCTAATTTGCGTGTGAGTTATTCGATTAATTTATTTTAAGGTTTAATCGAGCTCGTTATCAAAATATGTATATATTTCAACCGGGTTAAGTATGTATAAAAGAGTCGAGCTCACACATTCAAGTGAATAGGCTCACCACCAATTAACCACATTTACTTGGTAACTTGTTCAAGTGAATAATAAACTCCTATATGTGAGGATCATATCAATAGCGTCAAAAGATGAATAACTTTACAGTTTATGCATATCATCAATTGTAGCTTTACTTGCTGAAATAATATTGCCAAAATAAATAAAAAGAAAAGTTGGTTAGAGAGACTAAATTGTAAAATTATTTTATCTATTTATATGTCAATATTTTGACAATCTTCCATGCATGACGTAGAGTATTCAAATGAAACCTTCCAGTTCATTCTCAAAAATGTTTTCCAGAATTTGTATATATTATAATGCAATCATTTTAAAAGTTCAAAAGAAAATGTAATCATGTACTGAAAAAGGAGAATTTCAGTAAAGAAAAAAGTCGTTTCCTCGTATTGTTAGACTTCCTTTCCAACCAATTAACATTATATAAATTCTTGTGATAAATTAATTTTAGATTTAATATGTGGTATAAGAAAAGATTTTTTTCGTTGTAGTTAATCGTCAACCAAATAATTTTCTTTCAGTTTTCTGGAGTGTTTAATTACTTTTATTAGAGATATCTCTTTGTCTGCAAACTCGTTCAGTTTAATTTTATTTAGGCTATATTTAATAAAACTAGCTGAAAAGGTAGCTGGTAGCTGGTTAAATAGCTCTTTTTTTCAACAAGCTAACTTGATTAGCTTCTCAAACCAGCTAATTTTTCAGCTAGTTTGTTTAAAAAGCTGCGCGTTCACGTAACGAGCCTTTCATAAAAAAAGCTCATAGAACTAAAAAGTTAGTGGTAAACATGATTTTAATTATATTTTATATTCTTGTTTAGTTTAGTTAAGAAAATTAACGTTGAAAAAGAACATAACCTTACTCACTCGTAAATTATCTTTAAGTACATATGACAATTAATTAATACGTACATATATGAAGACATATAAATTGAATTTCACCACCAATGACATGTTTGGAAAATTTACGAGTTAAATGATCTGAAAATTAATCTGTAATGATTAACTTAAAACACAAACTCTTTTAAAATCAATTCCTTTCGATCTCTTTAAATATTTACTATTTATCAATTAGGGACGAATGAGACATAAGTCATTCGGTTAGATTGAGGTGTCGTGCTCTTAAGATCATCCGAACTTGATGCATCGGAACTGAAATGTAAACCATTTCTCGCTTCAAGAGTCTTTATACGATGTAGAAAAGAATAACACCGGAAGTGAAGTGGTATGGTAGAAAGGGAAGTTACTAGAAGCAGGCAGGCAGGTAAGTAGCAAGCACGCACACAGATGGCACGTGAGGGGTAGCATATAAGAGCCACGTCCGTTAACTCATGACGCCATCTATTTCATTTCCTTCTGCACACTGTAGATCTCATACTAGCAGTAGCAGAGTACCATACTCAAATATTCAATTACTTTAATAAATAAATAAATAATTAAACCTTACCTATACTCAATTAGTTTTAAAAAATAATATAACCATACCCTCCCAAAATCCAGTACAATTAAATTGAATAAAAAATAACTTGGATTAACTGTTCTTGTTTCAATGATATCGAAACTGAATTTACTAATTTAAAGTATCAGATTCAATATTGTGTATGTCGAAAACATCACTGAACGAGTTATCTTTTCAAATTAAACTTTAAAAGATACTCTTGCTCATATTAATTCAAAACTGAAAAAACCTATCTGATTTAACAAGAATAGTAAAATACGTCTCACATCGTTCTAAATTTTACATATTATCATTTTTATTATACCACTCAAAAGTTTCTCATGTTCATTCTTACAATCAAACTCTATACTATACTTTACTAATTACTCGTACAATATAATCTTTACACTTAAATTTTCAACTAAAAGTCAAATGGAAGACGTATCAAGTAGTATAGTCCGACCCACATATTATCCTAAGAGCATCTACGTACACAAGTAACGATTTCATTAGAAAACTCTGAACCTGGACCGAAACGGGATAAGGTTTTACTCCCTCATCCTAAAATAAATATCATGTATATCTCCTGCTTATTTATGCTTTAATAAAATCTTATCAAAAACTTACATTTCATTATGTAAAATGGCATTGCACAATATATTGAATTAAAAAGAGTAAACACTTAAACCATAACATTATTTATTAAAACGGCTATAAAGTTATTCGAACCCTGATCTATTAGTTGGAGGAGAACCGTCTTGCCAACTGAACTGCACTACATTATCACTTAAACCATAACATTAAAATAACAAATTCAATTATAACATAAAAATTTAAACTTTATTAGTGATTCTCATATTTTCAAATTTGGTGATATAACAAAACATGACATTTATTTTTAGACGAAGTAAAATAACATCAAAATATACTTTATTTCCTCCTCGAGAAAGTGGAAAATAGAATTAAAAGAAGAGAACAAAAACCGATTTTGTGACATACAAAAATAAAAGGTGTCACCTCAATTTCTCTCTTCTTCTTCTTTTCGCTAGCTCTAAATCTAATCTATATATCTCATCATCTTCTTCATCTCCTTCTCCTCATTGTTCTCTCTTCACACTAAACCCAAAACCACTTCCAATGGGCGAGGTACCACTACCAATCCACCACCCTCTCTCTTTCTCTTCTCCACCATTTCATTTCTTGCTAGCTCATATTCATCTCAATCAATTAAATCCTCTATTTTTTTTTCCTTGTGAATTAACAGGAACAGAAGAAACCAGAAGAGGCGAAGAAACCAGAGGAGCCTAAAGTGGAAGAGGCCAAGAAACCGGAAGAACCACCACCACCAGAAGAGAAAAAAGATGACAAGGCGGCGGCGGCTGAGCCACCAGCCGAGAAGGAGAAGGCGGCGGCTGAGCCACCGCCACCTCCGCCGCAAGAAATCGTCCTCAAAGTCTTCATGCATTGCGAAGGCTGTGCTCGTAAAGTCCGCCGCTGCCTCAAGGGCTTTCCTGGTAATTCACTTTCTCCGTGTTTATCGTTATCTCTAACTAATACGTCAAGGATCTAGTTGCCTTCTGGTGGGGTATACTAGTCTACTGCTCCGTTTACCACAAGCTTATCAGAGTTTTTTTTTTTTTTTACTACCTGGACTGGACTGGGTAGTTTTGATAATCATACTATTCAATTAATCGAAATTTATTTATTTTTTTACCGTGGTGAAAAAAAATAGGAGTGGAAGATGTGATAACGGATTGCAAGACGAGTAAAGTGGTGGTGAAAGGTGAAAAAGCAGCTGCAGATCCAGTTAAAGTGTTGGAGAGGATACAGAGGAAAAGCCACCGCCAAGTTGAGCTTATCTCTCCAATCCCTAAGCCACCGTCTGAAGAGCCAAACAAGCCCCCACCCAAAGAGGATCCTAAACCTGAAGACAAAAAGCCAGAGGTAGTCTGTCCTTCTTTTTTACTTTATATTCACGACCTGACTACTAATCGATCAATAACTGTGTCTACTGTTATTAGTTAGTCGGGGTCGAATCTTGATCTAATAGTAGCCTGGTATTAAATTTAGTTAAATGTAGTATGTACTAATGATTTGTTATGTTTGAAAATACAGCCTGTTGTAATAACTGTGGTCTTGGGAGTGTACATGCATTGTGAGGCTTGTGCTCAGGAAATCAAGAAGAGGATTATGAGAATGAAAGGTAGTAGTATGGTACTATAAATTTTGATTAATATTCATATTTTGACATTGCCATTTTAATCGTACCACGCTGATTTTGGTAGAAAAGGAGTAAAGATTGTTTCTTTACTAGGGAGTATTTTCTCTTTTCAGCTGTATTTAGCAAAGATGGTTTCTTTTTTGCATCTCTAGAAAAAGTAACAATATTCTTGACTTTGTGACAATCTGTACATTCTTTTATGTATTATTAGAATCTAACTAGTTTAAAATTCAACAGATTCTGTTTTGAATTCCTTCAACCTAGGGTCAATTCAATCTCTATTATTAGTCCAGCTAATTTAGAATGTTGAGCCATTTTTTGATTGGGTTGAACTTTCAAGTGTGACTTAGTTTGATTAAATTACATTTTTGTGTTTAAACTTCACTCAATGTCCTCTTGGTCATATAAGCGCTAAACAAACCGTTTTTTAAACTTTGTTACTGTCTTTTTTCGTGTGAAGGTGTTGAGAGTGCTGAGCCAGAGCTGAAGAGCTCCCAAGTGACGGTAAAGGGCGTGTTCGAACCAGAGAAGTTGACAGATTACGTGTACAAGAGGACTGGGAAGCATGCCGTGATCATCAAAGTCGAACCGGAGAAGAAAGAGGAGGCGGCGGCGGAGGAGAAGGGTAAGGAAGGGAAAGAAGAGAAGAAACCGGAGGAAGGCAAAAAGGAAGCTAAGAAAGACGAGGAGGACGGTAAGAAGGAAAAGGCAGAAGGCGAGCCGGAAGCGAAGGCAGAAGGTGGAGGAGAGCCCGCAAAGGCGGAAGGCGAGGCTGCTGCCCCGGCTGACGATCAGAAAATGGAATTGAAGAAGAATGAATTCTACTACTACCATCCACAGAACTACCAGGTTTACCCTCAGAGGTTTGTCCAAGACATGTATGCATACCCACCACAGATGTTCAGTGATGAGAACCCAAATGCATGCACTGTTATGTAAATTTGGAATGGCATGAGGGGTAAAAAGAGGAAAGAAATATGAGTGGGAGGGCACATGGGTAAACTGTCCTATTAGCCTTTCAACTTGACATGTTGTTGTGCTCTTCATGTGGCCTTGTCTCAGAAGCTCTGCTCATACTAGTAGTATAAATCTATCTACAAAGAGTGTAGAATTTTGTTGTACTTTTTTTTAGTTTTTCTTTTTTAATCTGTTCCTATTACTATAATCTTTGTCACATACTATGAATAAAGATGCCTATGAAATAGGTTGCATATGGTGTAGATATTAGTTTTTTCTTTTCTGGGGTGTAAGTTAAAACTTAAATGCAGCATCTACATTTCTTGTTTTGTCTTCTTACATGTGTTTAATGATGCTCCCTTTCTCCGCATAGACGTTTTTAGTGTTGAAATGTGTAATTTGTGAGTAGAATGTAAGATGTTTTATTATTCGTGGAGTGATTAGGGTAACTTTACGTTTTAGTAGTGACGAAAGGACAGCGTAACTTCATTCGTTACGTTAAAGTTGGTAGATGTATAAAGCTATGACTGCGACCATACATCTTGTTTTCATGTGTTTAATGATAGTTTCTTGTTTAGGCACCATTTATTTCCTCTTTACCTATTGTTTGGTTTGGTGGGTGGTGAAAGAGATGAAGGAAATGTCATCTATCCCACTGTCACCGTGTGGGTAGTGACAATCAATATGGGTAGGACTGAGAATTATTACACTTCAGGAATAGATATAGCACCTTGTACTCTTGGATTTATTGTACATGTATATGAGTTAACCAACCATTTTTAGGCGAAATTAGTACTAAGTACTAGGATGGGTGACTCCGGTAGTTCTCAAGTTAGATGTATGTTGCTTAATTTACTCTTCCTAAGGTGGCATCGGGTAAGGGTGGTTTCATTTATAAAAAAGGATGAGTAATATTCGCTTGGTCACATATGTTTGAATTGCATCGATAGCGAATTTATATGATGTATGTCTTGTAGCTTGGTTGGAATGGATGGTTGAATTGTGTCTTTTTGTCATAGAATTTCAGTTCAATTGTGTTTTTGCATTAAAAAATTATATAAAAATTTAATTTCAGTTCTATACCAAATAAATTAGTTTATAATGCCTTTTGTGTCGCATTAGTATCATGAGTTCATAAGTATTTAAAGCATGATTTATCATGCATATTGACAACACCAATGTCAATTTGTCATGCAAACCATAGAAATTAAGTTTCAAGTTAGCATGTACTTTGTGTTTCATCTTTGTTGAGTGTTAACCACCAAACACTCTGCATATGTCTAACCAACCATCCTTCTCTGTCTTAACTGAATTAACACAAAATCTCTCATATCGTACTCCTTCCGTCTCATAACAATCTTTCCATTTTTATCTTTTTTACGGCCCGAACAATTCGACGTTTTTACTAGAATGTAATACAATAGTAACTTACACAGAAAAAGGCCGTAGCATGATAAAGATTTAGCGGGCTAAGAGAATTTAGAGGTGGTTAAGGAGTTCCCTATATACTATAAAGAGTCCAAAGATCGAATATCCTTAAAATATATGAAAGGGATTTTCAGTTCGAGTGTCACATCACACACACTTGTCTTAGTTACTGAATTTACTTTTGTACTCCTGCTCATTAGTATCAATTTACAATTCTGGACATTTCCTCATGTATATAACTGACACTAAAACAAATACTATGCCCCATCAAGCCATCTCAAGAGTATTTGATATCCATATTAAATTTAAATTTATTTTAGGCGGATGTTTGATCGATGCGACTTACATCGAGTTGGAACATTATTCGTTTTTAATCTGATCATCTACTATTCACAAACTGATTTAATTTTAGTTTTTTATTTATAATAATATATGTTATTGAAATAACCTAAAGCCTATAAAATAATCTAAAATCTCTATGCAAATCACACTATAAGTATTCAAAGGGGCCGAATTTTTATATATGTACCTTAACTCTAGAGTAAAAACAAATGCTACACTTATACTTATAGCCATATAGACTAGAGGTTTTGAAGTAAGAATATTCTTAGATACATATAAAAAAAAACCATTTATAAAAAATACATTTCAACATTACATCACTTTAATTAACATTATACTTATAATTAATTGATCAATTAGTACTCCTAAGTATCTTCCAATATTTAAGTTATGTTTAACGTGAACTTATTGATAAGCTTAATGAACCTATTTTTCTAATAAGTTTATGTTATAAATATTTAAATTGTAGTTGATAATTTGTTTTTACATATGATATTTAGCAAATCAGCCGATTTATCATTTAATTGATATATCAAATTAGTTTATAACGTTTAACTAGTTTATCAGATAGATAATTAACAAAGTCGGACGAGATACAATCTAGCAAAATAGTAGAAATGCTGAAATGATGAATTAATAGTAGAGTTATTACTGGTTCTAATTAAGTCATTGTTTGCTATACCGCTAGAGCGGCCATCTCCCCATTCAAATTGAACTTTTTATACAAAATAAAATCAGTTTTAATTGAAAAATTCCACTCAAATTCTATACCTATCCGTCCCCTAAATATATTATTTAATTGTTCAAATAAACAAATTAAAGTCTAGACATGTAGAACTATAGGTGGGGAGAGGCTGTGAAACTGTATAGATTAAAAGGCAAAACTACATTGTTTTGACCAACTCTGGTTCATTCATTTATTCATGATTCCCTACATTACAATAGTACTACTTCAACATAGGCTTATTATCATGACATCGTAGACTCATTTACCACCACTGATTCATGGTGCAATAGGCTCATTAAGTTTAATTTGACTATAGCATATGTACCCATATTCTGTTAAGTAAACAAACAATTACTTTTTGTATATTACATTTAACAAATCAATTACCAACTACGTAATGTGCTAAATTACCACATAAAACTTGAATAATTCAATTATTAAATAAAAAATAATCAACTACCAACTAACTTACGAGTTTATCGTATCACTAGAAAGTCAACATCTTTAGGTTAGCATTTACCACCAACTTGCAAATATCCCATGGGTGGATGGGAGACTTGAGTTGATCCAGACGATTATAGGTTGGTAATTTGGTTTAGGCTTATTCTTTAATTAGGACAAGACATTTTCTAATTCTATCAATAAAGTAAACATACTTTAGTTTTTATGCACCAAACTTTGGGTATATGCTGCATGATTTCCACTTGATATTATACTTCCTCCGTTTCAAATCAAATTTGATATGATGTATAAATTCTTTCACTTTAAAAAGTAAATCATTTTTATTACATACATGAAGTAAAAATAAAAAAGGTAAACAATTTTTTACTCGTTCAATGTGTAAGATGCGGATCAAGTAATTGGATGAGATCTAGAGGATTCTCATTTTATGATACTTGTTTGATTAGTAGTACTATATATGTTGGGGTTATTCAAGTACTCCTTTAACTAGTACTACAATACAGTAATAGGGACCATATAATAAGTACAATTAATTCAAAATGATTTCATTATATATGTGGATGGATATATAGGAGGTAGATCCATCTCGTTCGGTTCTGATTTACGAAAGAACTTGTTACATTAAGAGTATTCGTGTTATACAATTTAGTTAAAACATAAAAGAAATAAGATGTGAATACAATGTTACAAAAATAGTCTCGTCTCCTGTTTTAATTTTAGCATCACAATGACATTTTAGTAATTTGTTATTTGGTGTTAATTTCATTTTTTACTGTGTGAAATTTTACTCGGGACCAAGAAATGAAGCATGGTTGATTGATTATTTGTGCATGAAGGTGAATGTGTAAAAGTTAAAAGGATGCAATGGTTGATCGTCTCCATCTGATAAAAAGTAAGCTAGGTGCATGGTTAATTATTTTAAAGCTCATGCTTTTAGTGTTTTTTTCTGTATTGAGACTCAAATTATTGGAACATAGTCTTTGTCAGTGTATGGATGTAGTATAACTTCAATCCCAAAAAACATTGCTGCATTATTTTATATCAGATGTTTATATGCTTCTATTTAGCATAACATTAAAAAAATATATCAACAGTTGAAACACAGAGCAGCCTATATTTAGAAATAACAGTTAAAAATTAGTGCATAAATATATCATATTTACCACTAATTTCAGCTCCATGAACTTTTTTAATAAAAAATTCGTTACGTGAACGTGCAGTTTTTTAAACAAGTTAGCTAGTTTGACAGCTAATCAAGTTAATTTTTAAAAAAAAAAGTTATTAGCTACCTTTTTTTAGCTAGTTTTGCTAAACAGAGTCATAGTTAATATAATTTATTTGACAAGTGTTGTTGATAAAAATTAAATCCGATACCTTATATTTGTCTATAGACTTACTACTACTTTGAGTTTTTTTTTTTAAAAGGAAATTAAATAGATCAAGTGAAGGTGTTGGGAATGATCCGAGAAATCCTAAGCAAAGTGTTGTTCAATTCTTTAGTTACATCACCCAACAATTAATATGACAAAAGTCTCAATCTTGTGAATAAAACTTAGAGGGTACATTCATCGGGGAGGTAATCTAAAGCATCGTTCATGTTTTTACTTTCCCTTTTCGTCAAAATATCTGCAATTGAGTTCTCTCCACAGTACACAAAACAGATCACACACCATTCACTTGATCTTGGAGATGTCTAATGTCTCTAAATATTGCCCTGTGCAGGGCCACCGGCTCCGAGATCCTGTAAATACATTTAAAGACATATTGCAAATCAGTTTGGATAATAACATTATGAAAACCTTCCCTTAGTTTATTGCATATTCGTAAGGGGCTTGTTAAACGCACTGACACTTTTTATTAAACGCGGGACACTTTTTACTATGTTACAAAAGGTACTTTAAATATTATAAACATGAAATTTAGTCCCTATATTTATCATATGCTCCTTTTAACCCTATAATATTTTAAATATTAAAAAATAATAATTTAAAAACATTACAATATAATACGAGAACAAAAAATTATATGATACAAGTATTAATTAGATTATGACATCAATTACAAATCAGAAGAAGTAAATATTTTTTAAATTTAATATATATATATATTATTTATAATTATTTTATAACATTAAAATATTAAAAATATCAATATACTTCACCATTCTGGTAGCCCTCAAGGCTTCCAAGACATCACGTCTTCCTTGAGGGCTACTACAATAGCGCCTCCGGGCT
>JAYMSP010005358.1:0-13839 GCA_036897095.1 Plantago elongata | reverse complement strand
GCGAAAGTTTGAAAAGACTATTTGGCCCCCCCCCCCCCCCCCCAAGTCTTTTCCTTTGACGTTATCTGGACCAACAACACATTAGCATATACAGTGCAAACTGTGGTGTGCAAAGACGGTGAAAGTTTCCTGGCAATTGATTGAAGAAATGTGTGCCAGAATTGAGAAAAGCTAGGAAAACAAATTTGAAGTTCTGAAGTTGAAATTACAAAACTTCAAACAGGGTCCCATTGAAATTCTGGAAGAACTTGATTTTCGGTTTACTACTCTCATGAGTGATATGGCTGCACTTGGAGAAAGTGACAGAGACTTAAATTATGAGAAGGTGAAAACAATTGCTAGAAGCTTGAACCAGAATTGGGAGCATACCCAACACTTCAACTTTAATCAGGGAATGCCCCCAATCACTCAAGTGGAACTCTTTTCACATTTAGCCACTTTAAACTATGAGACAACCAAACGAGGATTAGCTGCAGCTGAAAAGTTGCAGAATGTTGCTCTAGTTACCCAATGTATTTCTGAAAATAAGAATACCAATGAAGTGTCTGAAGAAAATGCTCTTGTATTGCGTCATATGAAGAAATATGTGAGTCAAGAGATTGAAAGGAGAAAAGCATAAGAGCAGCTAAAAAAGCATATCGGCCAAAGCTACCATCAGTACAAGAACATCAAAATGAACTACTCTCTGAACAACCCTGCTCAAAAATATGTTAGTAATGAAGTTACTGAAGTTGGGAATGATATATGCTTCTATTATCAGAAACCCAGTCACTTCAAACGTGATTGTCCTGCTTTCAACAAGCTTAAGAAGGGTGATAAAAAGGAGAGAAGAACATTCAGAAGAACTCAGAGGGCATTGCTCACTGAAGAGAGAAAGAAGATCCAAATTCAACTTCATGCTCTGGATATTGAGTCGGATTTTGGAGATGAGGATTCAGAGGACTCAAAATTACCATCACCAGAATTGTGCGGGATTACTCATGATGTTATCGACTTTAGCCTAAAGAAGAATGATTTGTGTGCAGATGCTGAGATCATAGGTACCGACATCTACAACATTGAAGAATGCCTTATGGCTGATGTGGCAATAAACACATCACAATTCTTGTACTATGGACAACGAAGTGCATCTCAGATGGTAAGACACTTCACCTCCAATCAATAGATCGGGGGTTCAAGTCACCTTAGCCGTTTCAAAATAAAAATAAAATTATGTACTATGAATGTGATGATGACGAAATTATGGATTTGGAATTGGTCAAGAGTGAACTTGATCGATATGAGAGAGAATTTTTGGTTGCTGAGTTAAATACCAAAATTCTGGAAGAATGTAAAGAAACTCTTGAAAAAGATATTTCTGATTTGACCAAGGTATATGTGATTAAAGACGCTGAAATAGCATCTTTGAAGTATCAGATATTGGAGAATGAAATTCTCATGAGCTAGCCTTGAATGAGCTAAATGAGAAGTTGAAGAAACTTCTTTCTGAAAATGAAGAACTCAGAAAGAAAGAGGTTTCTTTCAAATCATTTGTTAAAGCGAGTGACACTCTCGCGGAGGTTCAATCATATTTGCGATATCCTTCTGCAAAAGGAGGACTTGTACTTGATACCCAATCAAGTAATTCCACTCCTCTGGAAAAAAGTGATGGAAGATTGACCTTTGTAAAAAGTCAATAGAAAGGTTCCAAAGAAACCTATAGCATTTTTCAGAAAGCTAAGGTTCTTGACAAAGGTAAAGCAATTCGACCAAACCTTTGAAGGAACAACAAGTCCCCAAGAAACTTGTGGATAAGGTTTCCGAAAAGAAACATGATCCTTTAACTTGTGATCATCCACAATGTTGTATCACTAGGAAGGGAAGCATCGCCGTCTAGGTGTATTTCCTACTGTACTATTCTATGGATATAGGGATGATGCAAAAACTAGTGAGGCCGCTGGAAATCATGTTCAGAAAGCCAATGGTGCTCGAAATGGTATTGGCTATCGTGCTATCGGGAAAGTCCTAATGCAACAATAAAAGGAAGGAAAAGAGCGATGGTGGAAAGCTAGAAATGCTTATAGCAATTATCAAAAGTGGATGCAATCCCAAGCAACTGAAAATCTGAATGCTAGGGCTAAAAGAAACTTGTCCAAGAAGACAAAGCTTGCAAAAGCAATTTCAGAAACCTGATCGATCTCTGAAGTCTCCACGAGGAACAACAAGGAACACTCCAAGAAGGAAGATCGATGTAAGATCCGATGATTCTAAGATTCCTCCTTACGTTCCAAGCAGAAAAAAACCTACTCCTAAGAGATTATTCAGAAATGGATTCCCATAGGAAGAGTGTTTAGTCTAAATAGTTCTATTTCTGAAACACGAACCTAACTCCTTTTTCCTGTTTTGTGCAGAACGCCTCATGGACTAAGGCTCAATGGCTATTTGATAGTGGGTGCGGGAAGCACATGAAAGGAGGCAAAGAAAACTTGGTTTATTTTAGAGTATGTGATACTGGACCGAACATCAGGTTTGTTGGAGGAGAATTAAATCCTTCTATAGGATTTGGCAACATCAAATTGGGGTCCCTTACGATCTTTGACGTATTACATGTTAAGGGTTTGAAATATAATCTTCTAGGCATGAGCCAATTTGCATATAGGGCATATTCGGTGAAAATAAAAACGAAGTTCTGCAAATTAATTGGCAATGAGTCAAAGTAGGTAGTCTTGGTTGCTAGGCGGAAATGAAGTCTATATGTCGCTAATTGGACATCTGCCACAACTGAAGAATGTCTCATGGTTAGTCAATCAGGTCACACTGAAGTACACTTGTTATGGAAACAGAGAATGAGTCACTTGAACTTCAAAACTCAGAACAAACTTGCCAAAAAAGAGTTAGTGGTTGATTACCTAACACAACATTTAGAAAGGACGGTGTCTGCGCTGCTTGTCAATTGGGGAAACAATCCCAAAACCTCTTTCATGTCCAAATCCAGGCATTCATGTGTTAGACCACCGCAACTATTACACATGAATCTTTTTGAATCATCTGTAACTAGTTATGCAGACACGAAGTATGGTCTAGTTGTTGTAGATGACTTCTCTAGGTTTACCTGGATTGTCCTTCTGAAACAAAAATCTGATGCTAGGGTGGAGATACCAAACTTGTTGAATAAGCTTAGGGTTATGAAAATTACAAGGTATCTACAGTCAGAACAGAGCATGGTACTGAATTTGTCAACCAATACATAAAAGAGTTTTGTACTAGCAAAGGTATACAACATCAACTATCTTTGACACCATAACAAAATGGTGTTGCTAAAAGGAAGAATAGGACCCTAAATAAGATGCAAAGACAATGCTAGCTGACACTGAAATAAGTGAAGTTTATTGGGTTGAAGCTGTAAATAAAACATGCTACACTCAGAATAGATGTTTGATAAACAAACACAATGACAAAACTCCTTATGATCTCTTGGTTGGTAGACCCCCTAATATCAAACATTTGAGGTTGTTTGGTTGTAGATGTTTTGTTCTTAACAATGGAAAATAATACTTGAGAACATTTCAACCAAAAGCATATGAAGGTGTATTTCTTTGTTATTCTATGAATAACAAAGCCTACAGACTATACAACAAGAGAACAATGAAGATTGAAGAATAAGCTCATGAAGTATTCTATGATGGAAGCAAGAAAATACCCCTTGATGAAGAACTCTCAGATAGATTCAAGGAACTCCTAATTAAGGATTCTGAAGAAGAACCCTCAGAAAGGAGAAACTCTGTCATTAATATTGAGGATGAGTCTGACGAAGAAAAGCATGATGTGCCTAGTAACAACCAAATTACTCATAGACTTGATGAAGAATTTCCTACTAGGATTCCAAAAATGGAAACTAAAAATAGTCATCGTAGAGAACTTTGTGGAAATAACCTTTCACTTAACAAGTGTCTGATAATTACCGCACTTCTAGTGTACAAAATATCACTGATATTGAAGAAGTATCAAATTATAATCGTAGTGTTTCACATTTAGATCACGTAAATAATGACCCTACTAGTTTAAAACTGTTGGTCCAGGTAACGACAAAGGTAAAATACTAGAGGGGGGGGGTGTATAGTCTTTTAGAACTTTCGTCGATAAACAGTATTTCTCAGAAACCTTGGGGGTTTTTTATACTTAGATTTAGAGAGCAGAAGACTTTAAGCGATAGATAAACGTTAATGTGCTTTGCAGTAATAATGTGTGAGTGTGTGTTTCTAGAATGTAAATGTTGTAAGTAAATAACATAGCAACTTATAGTGTTTTCTGGAGGTGGCGTAATCCTCCAACTAGTCCACTTCGACCTTTCTGGGACCTAGAATCCACTAGAACAGACAATTGAGTTCACCTTACAATATATCCTATTTAAAGATTCTTACAAACAAATGGTTCCCAACCAAATGTTCCCCATGAGTTATTCCCTAGCTTCTAAAGCCAAGTACTTCCTGTACTCAAGATAACCTTGGAGCTTTTCCTTGATTTCCTAAACTAAGTACTTCCTGTACTCCATGCCTTGATGGTGTTGGTTATATGATTGTTGTCAGGCTGCTCTTTAAATAACTTTTCTGCTATTTATCCAGAGAGCTGGAGAAGAAATCACAACATAATATACTTGTTCAGTATATGGAAGGATTCTCCTTTCTGACCAAGTGTTGATAGCTAGTCTGGAGAATGAACTTCAGAAAGGATGTCTGAGTGTTCAAGTCTTTCACAGATAATCAAACTCTTGTTAAGGCTCAGGACACTTATAACTACCAGAGATTCTTCGAGCTATATGACTGTAAGCTTAGAGAACTGTAGTTAGAGAGCTTGAGAGAATACGTGCTTGATATGTATATCGATTCAGTGTTCGAGATGTTGTTTTCTCAGCTTCTAAGTGTTGATATTTATAGATGAATTTGAGAGTCGTTCGAATTATATCCATTGAAGCTTCTTAGAATTCAATCCATTGATATCTCGAAATAAGTACTTAGAAATCAATATCTCATTTTTCAAAGAGGGCTTGTTGAAATCGAATTTTTCAGTCGGTGTAATTAATACACTGTACTATTTCTTGTCCTGTAGTCTCAACGGAAACATGTGCTCATCAGAAAGCTAGCATGCTCCTTGACTAAGAATGACAAATCTTCAGAGAGGTGTAATGTGCAAAGGCCCTATACAAGGCTTTCTGAACATAGCATTTCAAAGGAGACTAATCCCTTGTGTCTTCATTAAACTCGCACAATCTTTAGCCTTCAATTCTTCGATTAAACTCCATTGCAAGGATCCTTCTTCACGGCTATCTTTGAAACATAAAAATTACATTCAGAGACCAAAATAATCCTATACAAGTTTAACTAGACTAACATACTAAGTGATTTCCTCTCTACAATGTTCAAGTAAACCGAGAGTACTAGTCACCTTTATGTACTAAAGATAAGTTACATGGTGATTGATCAAAAACACTAAAAGATATTTCTAACAAAAACCAATTATGAAATGGATAATAGATCATCCTGCAAAAGATGTGATTGATCCAATTGATTAAGGTGTTAGAACTAGGAGAGCAATAGCTGAAAATTTTGATTTTCTCTTTGGCTATTTTATCTCAAACATTGAACCTAAGACTATTGAGGATACATTAAAGGATCAAGACTGGATCTCTCAATGCAAGACGAGTTGGATCAATTTGAGAGAAACAAGGTCTAGAAACTAGTTCCATTTGTAGAAGGATTATATGTGATTGGAACTAAGTGGTTTTCAAAAACAAAATGAATGAGTATGGTGAAATAACCAGAAACAAATCAAGGTTGGTTGTCAAGAGATTTATCTAGACTGAACGCTTAGACTTTGTTGAGTCTTATGCACCAGTTGCAAGATTAGATGCAATCAGACTAGCCTTTGCAGCTCCTAATAACTTTAAAGTTTACCAGATGGATGTCAAAAGTGCTTTTCTGAATGGTGAACTTGCTGAGGAAGTGTATGTTGATCAACCACTAGGATTTGAAGTTTCTTCAGAAAGTAGGATGGTCTATAAGTTACAGAAAGCTTTGTATGGACTGAAATAGGCTCCAAGAGCATGGTATGACACTTTGGCCAAATACCTTCTAGAAAGTGATTTTAAGAAAAGGTGAAGTTGATAAAACTTTATTTTCCTTAAACCATGATGGGAAACTACTTTTAGTTCAAGTATATATGTTGATGACAATATATTTGGATCTAAAGACAAGCAACTTTGTGATGACTTTGCAAATCTCATGAAAAACAAATTGGAGATGAGCATGATGAGAGAATTGAACTACTTCCTAGGGTTGTAAGTCAAGCAACTCGATGATGGAATATTCATTAGTCAAACAAAGTATGCAAAAGATATGGTCAAAGAAGTTTAATCTAAAGCCTTCTGAAGAGAATGCCAAGATACCTATGAGCATTGGAACTAAAACGACTTATATTGAATCTGATAAGAGTGATGAAGAACATAAGTTTAGGAAGTTGATGTGATATTCACTTTTCTACCTTACTGCAAGCAGACCTGATATTCAATATGCAGTTGGTGTGTGTGCTAGATTTCAAACAAATCCTATGCAATCACACTACAACATTGCCATGAAAATATTAAGGTATGTTAAGGGTACTGTAGAAGTTGGACTGTGGTATCCTAAAGAATTAGATTGAGTTTAGTTGGCTACTCAGATGCTGACTATGCTGGATCAATGCTTGATTGGAAAAGTACTTCAGGAACTTGTCAGTTTCTGGGAACTAGAATTATCTCATGGTTTAGCAAGAAGCAAAAATCAATTGCTACTTCTAACACAAAAATCTGAATATATTGATGTTGGTTGTTATGCTACTCAAATATTATGGAGACAACAATAATTCAGGGACTATGGACTTAATGAAGAGAAAACTCCCATTATCTACGACAGCACAAGTGCTATTGCGATTACTTAGAATCCAAAGTTCCCTGAAAAGAACTAAGCACATTGATGTTAGATACAACTTCATCAGAGACCTTGTTGAGAAAGGCAATATAGAGACTCTAAAGGTCGGTACCGAAGACCAACTTGCAGATATCATCACTCCAGGAAAGTAGGTTTTTAACCTTAAGACTTAGTCTTGGGTTAATGGAGTTTCCACAGAACTGCAAAGTTCTTAATCTTTAAGTAAGAATGAGTATGAACAATAAGTAAATGAAGCAAGTATCTGAAACAAGTATTCAGATAACCTTTTTGAAAAGGGAAGAGGTACAAAATGAGTTTCTGAAGATAAACACTCAGAAACGTTTGTTTTTCTGGAACAGGTATCTAGAAAGGCTATAATGTATACAACTTCTTAGTTCTGAAAAGTGGACTCAGATTTTTGTATAGTCACATTGTGTTGGGGAACATAAATTCTACAAAAGTACAATTTCTGAGAATTAAACATGTCTAGAGTTTTATGTTGTTATCATTTTTATGATAACAAACATAAGACAAGACTTAGTTATCAGAATGACTAGTCTAAAGATTGTATTTTCTCACACAAAAATAGTGACTTATGGATATATATTGTCAAAATTCATTAAGTGGACACGGGAACATTTGTTGATTGATATCATTACAAAGATATTCAAGTATAGCCCTTGATAAATAAACCTTTCATCTCAACGGTTAAGATTGATTCTCGGCAAGTAATGCCTGTTGGAAAAACAGTCATGGCGCACAAAGCATTAAATGCAAAGTAGAAACGTATACCATGTCGATATAGTGTACATAGTTACACATACAATACTTTTATACGTATGTTGTATCTATGTATTATTTACCTACTATATATAAATTATTTTTTTAAGAGACAAACACTTTTACCAAATTCAAAATGTCATCTTGCATCAAAATAGGAAAAACCTTCAAGTTTTTCTGAGAATTCAACTGCAAATCTCTTGTTTCTTGCCCAGTCTTCTGAAATGATAGACTAATCTTGTCGATCAAATACTAATCCCAAACACTCACTACCATATAAAAGATGGCTCCTAAGAAATCTACTTCCAAGAACACCATTGCGACTATCTCCTCTGCTGGAAAACAAAGTGAGAGAAACTTGCAAGTGTTGAACAAACGCTTGCTGGGTAAATTTAACCCAGAGGAATGGACCTCCAGCCTCAAAATGAACTGGGGAGCTCATATGGATGCACAGTACTTGACTGCTGCAATATCCTCTTCTCCAGATAGGACATACAATCTGAAGATGCTTGGAAAAGCCAGAATTATGAAATTCCTTTCTACTGCTCCAAGCGTCTTGTTACAGATAGATGTTCTGGAGTTCTACAATAGCTCCAGAATCTACACTAAAGTCTGTAATGGCATTGAAGAAACATACATCAAAACAAAAGTCTAAGGTACTGAGATAGTACCGGACTATGACATGTTCTGCAAGATTTTCTGATTGAAAAATCGTGGCCAGGTTACTGAGATCAACATCAAAGACAAGGTTTTGAATGATGCTGTCAAAATCCTGTTTGAAGTGGCTGCGAATGATAAAATCGAAGATTGTCCCTCAACATTCATACTGGGAGACATAAGGACCAAACATCTTTATGAGCACTGGAATGTCTTAGCTAGCATACTGCACCGTTACTTCTATGGCAACAAGGAAGGCATGGATCAGATAAGCCTTGAGCGTTGGATGATGATGACCATTCTCCAGAAACAGGTGAATGAGAAGGAACACCTCTTCGATTGGGGTAAGTACATATTTACCAAGTTCATCAATCGGGTCAAGGAATTTGAGCCCAAGAGAGTTAAAGGTCGTGCTGATACCAAGGTAAACATGCACTATAGTCTAAAGGTATGCTACATTTTGGAGAAAAGTGGGGTAGTGCTCAAAGCGCACATGGATACTCATGTGACCAACAACATGTACAAGCATGCATATGAGGAGTCTCTGAAAAGGGCTGCCAAAGGCGAGTTGGTATCACAAGGAGAAGAAACTTCTGGGGGAGAAGCTGTTGAGGTCCACGTTGCAAACAAACCAAGGACCAAAAAGTAGAGAGTTACAAGGAAACAACTTACAAATGTTGTTATTTAAGAAACCCAAACCCTCATAAAGGGTGGAAGAGGTTGAAGCCCCTCAACCAAGTCCTGTCCAGAGAGACCTCATCTTTGAGAAAAGAACAAGTAGCTTAGGAAAAATGCCAGAGCTCTCCGTGCAAGACTGAAATGCAATCGATGAGTCTGTCCCAAGCTATGACTGTAGCGCCCCACTCTGGTCCGGACGTCAAGGATCATGCCGAACTCTCAAATACATAGATATATCAGAGTAATTATTATTACACACGCCAAATGTAATTTATGAATCAACAGTCACTACACACTTCTAAGAGATTAGCAGTGGAATATCCAGTCCTAGTGTCAGTCTGTCAGTCAGCCCCAATCTCACTTCGTGCTCTTTACCTGGGAAATCATTATTAGTACAAGGAGAGTGTCAGTCATATAGACTCAGTGAGGATAATCAGGCATGCATGAAGGTAAGTATGAATGCAACACGATATGGTCAGGCACTTTGTAAAAGTAGGGAGACCGTAACACGCACTCACGATCATAACACATGAAAGGTGCTAGATTCACAGTACAGAAACACAGTCACTGTCTTGGGCTGGACCGAACTGATCAGGTATCGGTCAAATAATAAGAATCAAGGCGTTACCTCGCCTAAGTTGCTTTAAGACAGGCACGACCCGTCGCAACCCACAAACGGGACCGTTTGAATAGTCCTACATGCACGTAAGAGCCCGAAAGAATAGCGATGCAGGCCGCTTTAAACAGGTTGTCGAATAAGTCGACCACGACAGTTTCCATGTTATTTCAAAACAGTGTGGGGTTGCGTAAAGAAAATCATTTTTCATGCAATGCAATTCATGAGGATCAGCGTGATACAATCAGGATGGAACAACAGGTGATAACTGGAATAGAATAATACGACATAATAAGGTCAGAATATCAAGTTGTAACTAGAATATAGATTAACAGGTTCAAGCTGTAACTGAAAGACAGATCAACAGGTTCACGATGTACTAGAATATCGATCTACAGGTTCAACTAAATTCATCAAGTCAGTGGCCGTAGTTAGTAGTCGAGTCGTAGTCAGTCGGGATGTCGTCGTGCAGTCGGAGTCAGAGTTGGGCAAGCAGGCAATCAAGTAAATAAGAACAGGTACTGGAAGAAAAGGACTTGAAAGATAACAACTTTCTCAGGGCCGGATGCCGAAAGCCAGTAATCACTCACCTTGGTTAATCTTCGTAATCTACGCAACCTTGTGAATTCTTAGAGTACAAAGTTCCTGGTAAGGAAACTACTACTTAACTTTTACGCAGGAATAATTATAAGACTCCCTTAAAATCCCCCCCCCCCCAACAAAAATTTTAACCAAGTAACAATTTCGACACGAAAGGCACTTACGCATCTACTTCCATATAATCATGTGAGACCGACCAACGTACTCATTTTACTCAAACAGGTTCAAATGACCTCATAGACAATTAAATGCATCAACTAGACATAATCAACCTCAAGCTAGCAATTATAGGACAAGGCAGACCTAATGGCAATCTGATACGAACAGTGCTATCTTACAGCTTAACTCAACACAAATAATTCAATTTACACGTAGCAGTCGACCACCGGTCGATATCCACATATCCGCATACACAGGGCTTCACAATGGTTGACACACAAGCTAACTTAGTTGGCATCACAGTAGCACAGTCTCAACACACACACGACATATGGGATCAATATGATCTAAGCACCGAGTCAATTTACCTAATTAGAGACGCAGGAGCACGACACAGTCAAGCAGTATATACTACTCCTTGTACGGCTCTGCTAACATTTCTACTTCTACTCAGCACACATCAGTATACCATTACACATACGCAGGCAACCTAGCTAGTATGCATAACCATATAGGCAGGCTTAACCATACGCATTATGCCCGTCCACTGCACAGGTGGTATACTGAAACAAGCAGCATATATCATATACCAAGTAGTACATACCAGGCTCGTCACGCCTGCAAGGCAGTGACGGCAACCAACAACAAGCAATATACTACACCCTAGTCTATAGTCGATAGCCAGTCGACACTTACACAGTCACACAATCCAGTAATACACATCACAATGGCAATTCACGCAACTAATTAATTACATAATGGTCGACGACCAGTCGACACTACACCTATTTTAGACAAACCGTCACGCAGCACACGGTATACGATGATATACAATACACAGCACAACAGACAAACAATGCCTGACTTGGATAGCCAGATCTTACTACACTACAACCTATTGTCGACAATCAGTCGACAACCAACTACACAGGCCAACCGCACTGATACAAGCTTAATTCAACGCAAGCAGTATCATTCAACTAGAATAACAATTTGAAAAATAACACAACTCAATAATTCATTTTTCCCCATCCCAAATTCGATTGAACAAGGACACAATTACGTACACTTGACTAACAATTCTACCCAACAGCCAAACAAGCACTAATACGAGACTCATACGTAATCACGTGAATATAGTACAAATATACAGTATAGTTCAATAATTCCAGACTGCTGCACAGTTCCACCATTGACAACGGTATACCAAAGAGAAGGGACCGAATAGTTGAAATTGGAATCATATAGCACATACGAGGCATTAAACACATGAACCCATCCCCAATCGAATTACCAGAGAGGAGAATACTAACCGTAAGAATGCGAGAAGGGTGGACATGATTCTTAATCGAAGAGGATGAAACTGGATGAGGGGAGGCGGCGTCGACAGTGGCGGTTCGATTGGCAGTGAGTTGGGAGGACGGTGGTCAAGGTAGAGTGGCCGGGTAGTGGTGGTGCCGGTGTTGCTATGGGAAGGGGGCGGAGGAGAGAAAAGGGTGGGCAAAGCTGTTGATTTCCGGTGGCGGAAAGAGGCGGAAGAGAGTGGGACAAGGCTCTTGCGAGGTGTGACGGACAATGAGAAGGCAGCCAGGTATTTATAGGGGTGGGGACGCCGCCTTGCTTGGCCGGAGTCGCGCCGTGTGGCGACGCGTGTCCTGCCACGCCTCTCCTCCCCATCCACGCGTCTGACATGCGATAAAAGGGGGCATTTTGGTCCTTTTATCCGGCAGCGGTGGCGGCTAGCTTCTCGGTGAAACAATACGGCGGGTTGGTTGAATTGAATTGTTGGAATGAAGGAATCTGGACGGGAAAGGTTTTGGGGATGAAGGAGATAAGTGAAGGGTATATGGGTCATTTCGCAAGTATATAAACATGGGTCCTTCTGGACTCCAAATGGCTCGTAAATAAATTTCAAAAAATTATAAAATCGACTCTCGTGCGATATTTAAGACGAACTAAAGCCGTATAAAAATTAAAATAAATATTTTTATTTTATTATTTTTATTATTATTATTTTATTAATTTAATATCAAATACTAATTTAACGCTTATTCGTAATTAATTGGCGATCATAACTGGCCGTTAATTTCCGAATTTGACTCGTTGTTAAAGGTCAGATACATTCGCACATGTCGAGTTAGTAGTCAATGATCAATTAAAATATATTTATTAATATGTAATAAAATTCCCGGCCCTTACAATGACAATGACGACTCCGATGATAATGTTTCACTTCTAGAAACACTTAAAAGATCACGAATGGAAACTCTTGTGGAGCTTCAAGCTCATTTCCTTTGATTAAGCGAGCTAAGGTTGCTGGAAATTGATCAGATGTTGGAGGATACTGACATTGCTTCCACATTCCAGATGCCAGCAAAAACTCGTGCTGAAGAAATTCCTGCACAGAAGCAGGTTCCTCAACCTGAGACAGGACTCAGTTGATCATATTGAGGAAATGTTCGAAGTACGAGAAACTTCATTCCATGATATGGAAGTCCAATTTCCTGAAGATAACCATGTAACAAGAGTAGTCTATATCTAATTTCTGAAGCATTATCATAATGTTAATTTGTTACTCATAAACTTTATTTGTTACAGGCTTTCATGGAGATACAGTTTCAGGGGAAGATTCTTTTCCTAACCCTTTGAATGAAGTAGAGGTTCCCTCAACCTCTGGACATAAAGAATCAGAGCCTGAGAAATAGGTAGTCAATTATCTCTGAAAAGAAAAAATTTTGGTCTTAATAAATTCTTATGTGTATGCTAAACTTAATATTTGTCTCTATACAGGATCCAACTAAGGAAGTTAATGAAGTGGTAGAAATGCCACAAGAACAAGTGATTCTTGAGGTTGAAAAACTTTTAGAAGAAGTTGTTTCTGAGCCTTCTATTGAGAAGGTATGTAAAATAAGAATCAACACTTTCTGTGAAAAACTTATTTTACTTCATTACTTAATCAAATGCTTTGATTTCTTCTTATAGGCTCTATCTAAAGAAAAGGTAGGTGGGGAAATAGTTACGACCTCCCTATCACCAATGGAATGGAGAATGTCGACAAGGCAAAGTCACCAGAAAAGGTTCCAAAGATTTCTGAGAGAAATGATTCTGAGCTTCGTAACTTGGAAGTAAGTGAAATACTCAGAAACTCATATCTCTTCAAAACCCTTTTCTGATAAGCATTTCTAACCCTGCAATATTTATTTTAATTCTCAGGCTCAAGCAGAAAGAATTAAAGCATTTTCAAACACGCAGATCAGAAGATAGTTTAAGTACTGACCAAAACATGATATTATATAAGTTTGAAAGCAGAAAATAACCCACGTCTCACGTGGTAGTATTATTTATCCCGGCGCAGTCAGGTGTCCTAATCAAACAGCCGCTCCGCCCTCCGCGCGCCGCTAGCATCCG
>JAYMSP010005357.1:0-13840 GCA_036897095.1 Plantago elongata | reverse complement strand
TGAGCAATGCCCTCTGAGTTCTTTTGAATGTTCTTCTCTCCTTTTTGTCACCCGTCTTAAGCTTGTTAAAAGCAGGAGAATCACATTTGAAGTGACCGGATTTCTGATAATAGAAGCATATATCATTCCCAACTTCAGCAAATTCAGTACTAACCGCTTCCTGAGTAGGGTTGTTTAGAGAGTTGTTCATTTGGATGTTCTTGTACTGATGGTAGTTTGGGCCGAGATGCTTTTTCAGCTTCTCTTTTACTTTTCTCCTTTCAATCTCTTGACTCACATATTTCTTCATGTGACGCATTGCAAGAGCATTTTCTTCAGACACTTACTTGGTATCCTTCTTTTCAGAAGTACCTTGGGTAACTAAAGCAACACTATGCAACTTTTCAACTGCAGCCAATCCACGTTGGGTTGTCTCATAGTTTACAGTGGCTAAATGTGAGAAGAGTTCCATTGGAGTGATTTGGGACATTCCCTGATTGAAGTAGAAGTATTGTGTATGCTCCCAATTCTGGTTTAAACTTCTGACAATGGTTTTCACCTTCTCATAATCTGAGTATATGTCACTTTCTCCAAGTGCAACTATATCACTCATGAGAGTAGTAAACCGAAAATCAAGTTCTTCCAGAGTTTCAGTGTAACCCTGCTTGAAGTTTTGAAATTTCAACTTCAAAACCTTGAACTTATTTTCCTTGTCTTTCTAGTTCCGGCACATATTTCTTCAATCAATTGCCAGGTAACTTTCTCCGTTTTTTCACACCACAGTTTGCACTGTATATGCTCAAGCGTCGATCGAATGATGATGTTACAAGCTTGACCATCCAACCTGTGTCTCTTGGCATCTTCCGATGTCCAGAGTTCACGATGTTTGTCTTTATACTCCACTTGTCCAGCAGCAACACGACCACTATCACTTGTAGAAGTGTCACTACTCAACGTTTCTCCGACCATCAGATACTCCAATCACATGTTTGAGCTGTCTGATTTTGATTGGTCCTTCCTTGATGACATAGATCATCTCATCACTAATTGCTTCATGATGCAACATCATGTTGTTCTTCCATTTCTTGTTATTCTCGAGTTTAAGAACCGGAGCATCACTCAGAGACATACATGCACACTTAATACACAATTAAAACGTCCTCGAAAAGCGACAAAAATCTTTACCTATATGGGGGATCGAGGTTCAGTGCAGGAGGCTTGGGAACCTCCTGCTCTGATACCAATTGTTGGTCCAGATAACGACAAAGGAAAAAACTAGGGGTGGGGGGGGAGGAAAGGGTGAATAGTCTTTTCAAATTTTTATCGATAAACTGTCTTTCTCACAAACTGGGAGCTTTCTGATACTTAGATTTAGAGAGCGGAAGACTTTAAGCGATGGATAAATGTGATTGTGCTTTACAGTAATAATATGTTTGTATGTGATGATGGAATGTAAGTACAATAAAGTAAATATTACATCAGTTTATAGTGGTATCTAGAGGTGGCGTAATCCTCCAACTAATCCTCTCGGCCTTTCTGAGACCTGGAATTCACTAGAACAGATAATTGAATTCACCTTACAATAAATCATATTCTAAGATCCCTACAAACAAATGGTTCCCAACCAAATGTTCCATCTGAGTTTTTCCCTAGCTCCTCGAGCAAAGTACTTCCTGTACTCAAGATAACCTCGGAGCTTTTCCTTGATTTTCCAAACCAAGTACTTCATGTACTCCATGCCTTGATGGTGTTGGTTATATGTTGATTGTCAAGTAAGCTTCTCTTATAAATTTTCAGCTATGTTTCCAGAGAGCTTGAAGAGATGACTCGACTTGATATACTTATTCAGTATATGGTAGGATCTCTTTACTGGCCCAAGTAATTGGTATCCGCTCTGGAGAATGAGCTTCAGAAAAGGTATCCGAAAGTTCAACTATTTCACGAATAACAATCTCTTGTTATAGGTCCAGGACACTTAGAACTACTAGTGATTCTTCGAGCTTGTTAGTCGCAACAGTAAGCTTGGAGAATGGTAGTATGAATGCTTGAGAAAATACTTGCTTGATAAGTGAATATGAGCGTATTTTGTGTGTGTATTTCGTAGCTTCTAAGTGGTGATATTTATAGATGAATTTGAGAGTCGTTTGAATAGTATCCGTTAGACCTTCTCAAAATTTAATCCGTTGATATCTCGAAATAAGTACTCAAACGTCACTTTCTCATTTTCAGAGAGGACTATGCATCGATCGACTTTTCAGCCGGTGTAATTAATGCACTATACTATTTCTTGTCCGGTAGTCTAAACGGACACATGAGCCTTTCTGAAAGCTAGCATGATCCTTGACTCAGTAATGTCAAATGTTCAGAGACATGTTGTGTGTAATATTTGCACTATACTATATGCTTTCTGGACAAACTTGTGCAATCTTCAATCTTCAAATCTTCGATTAAAAATCCATTGCTAAGATCCTTATTCATGGCCTTCTCAAAATATAAAATTACATTCAGAGACCTAATAATCCTATTACAAGTTTAATTAGACTAACATACTAAGTGATTTCCTCTTTGACAATGTTCAAGTGAACTAAGAGTACTAGTCACCTTTCTGTACTAAAGATAAGTTATATGGTGATTGATCAAAAATATTAAGAGATATTCCTAACAAATTTCTCCCTTTTTGGTCAGTCAACCATGACTATCTTAAAGTCCTATTTCAAACATGGAAGTGAAAACAATCCAGCACTAATCATTTCAAATGATATTCAATTAGATAAATTAAGTGCAGAAAGTAAACATCAACTAAATCACCAGGAGTGATCTTTGCTGACAAGTTATCTTCTTATAAATGGTTTCTGAGAGTATGATTATCAGAAAGAGCTATTACAGAGCATAAGATAACTTTTACAAATGTATTACAATGAAATACATTCAACATAATTATAAAAATTACAAAGTAAATTAGGACAGCAGGAGAAACCAAGCTCCATGTAAAACATCCTAACATACTAGTCTTCAAGTCTTCAAAAATAACTTAGGTTCAGAAACTTTAAGTTATTTAGCATCTCTCTGGATCAATGAGTGTTAACGCTCCTGCAGTATTCATCATATTCATATAGTAACCTGACAGAGAGGCCAGTCTTTCTGGCTACCTCACAAATGTCCTTGTAAGTTTTGGCAGGGTCTTTGTTAGATTTAACAAAGTTCTTGACCCAAAGGTATTTACCCATACTCATGCATGGTTTACCTTCAGCAGTGACAATTGATGATACTTGTAAATTTCTTCCAAGTATGCAATGTCATCCAGGTATTGTTCCTTCGTCATGTAAAATGATTCATAAGGTTCAACTCCTAGTCTGTTCTGTTTGCTAAGAGTACCATCCAATTTCCTGATCTTGTGAATCTAATCAGGCTTGGGATAAGGACAGATAAAATCCATTGAATTTTTCAAAGCCTCAGTCCTAATATAAACCTCAAATCGAGCCATTTCTGAGTATTTGCTGGATTTAACAGTGTAGGCTTGTTAGTTCTTCATGCCATCATTTGATTGTAGATAGGTTCTGGAAACATCTTCTTTGATAGCAAATGTTGTAGCTCAAGTATCCAGTAACCGTTCTGAAGATGTATGCATTTATAGGATGATTGGTTGTCATTAGTCTTGACATATTCAATCTAGGCGGCAACTGGTCTTTCTTGTTCTTTCTCTTCAACTCTACCAAACTGTAAATCACGTGCCTTTTTCTATTCAGACCTTTCTCTAGTTCTACTTGCTTTCTGGGGGTTGTGCTGGAAGATCCACCTTGGATCGACTTGGTATTTACATAAGGAGTTCTGGCATTGATTAGTTTAATAGCCAGTGGTGGTTCAGGGAGGCTACCCACTTTCCTTCTATTCTGAATTGGATGCTCATCTGTATCAGTTTCATCATCATTATCATTGAAATTTTTAATAGGAGAATTACAGATTTCCTGACCTTGGAATTCTCCTTCTTCCTTTTCTTCTTCTTGTTGTTGTTCAGAAGGCTTACTTCCTTCAGCTATAATAAGGGCCTTGGAACCCCTAGTTATTATACTCTTGAGCCTTGTTGATGTTCTAACTATGGTTTCAGGATCCACGAGTTCTTTAGAAGGTGTGTCCTTTTCAGGAACTTGACTTGTGGAGGGAGGTAATTATTTTCTCTTCCTTCCCCTGCCTTTCTGGGCAGGTTGATTCTCTTCCCCCATAGGCATGAGTGACTAACTCAAACTAACGTATGAGTGAGACAGAAGTTCAAAGTTCTTCTGTAAATTGTTGTGAACTTGGAAAAGCTTATGGACTTCATTCCTAAGCTCTTGATTCTCTTTAAGGAGTAACTGTTCCTTTTGGTTTAGCTCTTCAAGTGGATGGTAGATAGCCTCTACTTTCTAAGTAGTATAGTATGCTTCTTCAAGCGACTTGTTGGCGTTTTTGCAATCATCATCCCGAACCATGCCTAGATCTTTCCGAGACAATGCAATGCTAGTGGCTCTATGTAGCAAGAGCTTAGCTTTCGGTTTAAGGTCAGATGATACAGATGAAAGTACCTGGGAGTCTTCAGCAACTAGCTCGTAACGCAACTTAGCAAACACAGTACTTCGTCCGAGAAATTTTTCGTCTCTGGAAGTAACAACTGGTGATGAGAAGATGTGTGGAGCAAGGATTCTCTCTTGTAATGCGAGAAAAGAATTGCATCCTCTTCTGGAGCCATATCCTGTGGTTTTTCATTGTCAGTGCTCACGTAGATGTGATCATCTTGATCAATATTGTCGAGCTTAACAACCATTTGCCTTTACCCTTGGTGTTGTCTTTCTGAGACGATGGTATAATTGGCCTATGTGATGCAGCCTTAGCATTATGCTCTGTATCGTCTGTCACCTGAGCGTCCAAACATTGCAGCCGTGGCATCGATATCTTTCTTCAATTGTTGCTTCTCAGCAAGGAGTGTCTTCTCCTTAGCATTTTCTGCCTCAATCATCAGTAATTGGGCTTCCTTAGCTTTAATTAGAGATTGGAACTCTTGACTGAGCTTACATTCTTCTTCCAACATTTCCTTGAGTCTTGCAACTCTGGATTCAACAACCTTAAGTTCTTCAGAGGGGTCGAATTGTTGATTTTGATCATTAGAGTTCTGTTGGTCTTGTTGGTCAGCTGGAGGTGGTGATTTATGTGATGATGGTGGGTCTCTCTGAGTAGAGTCTGGAGCAGATGGAGTCCCTGTTTCGGCATTTTCTTGTGCCATTCCCCGATTCCCTGGTAAAGGACTATCATCATCTTCATCATCCGATGGGTCATTGTCACCTCCTTCTGGATGTTCAGATGAAGTATCAACATCATTCACATCGGTTTCTTCTTCTTCATCGAAACCAAGTTGATTATACTAGGAAGATTAATCCTTTGCCCGTTTACTTCCTCTTGTTCAGAGGGAAAAACTCTGAGTGTTTGGGGCAATGCAGGGTCTAGAGCCATCTGCCTTCTTTTCTCTTCATTTGCATCATTGAAGGCATCCATCAGCTTCGTCCCAAAGTCATAGGTAAACTCGTCATGCATCAGCATATAGTGAAAGTAATCTTCTATGAGAAACATAGCATGAACGTAATTCTCCAGATCGAAGGCTCTTGCCCTTCTCACTTTGTGGTCAATCACCTTGGTCTCTGTCAAGTCAGCCTTTTTGAGCTTCTGCCATTGCCTAGAGCATTTCACATGTCGCTTCATGGTGATTGTCTGGAAAATCTTCAACAGATCAAGTGGTGCTTCCACATCGATCATTGGTAACACTTTAGCCTGAAAGAAAGGTTTCAAATTAGTTTTATTCAAACTTACTTGTGGTTATCTGAGAATAGAGAAGTCTAAGTATTTCTGAGCATACATGTGTATCCATACTAGGCTCATTTACTTCAACCTCTGGAGCAACGAGTGCTTCAGATACCGTGGTTAGAGGAGTGGTTGCTTCCTCTTCAACCAATCATTCTGCATAAGCCTTAGAATTAAAATCAAATTTAATGCTTAGAAAATGTTCTACAGAAAGGTGTTGGAAAGATATATGTTTCTAAAAGTTTCACTTACTTCCAAGGTAGGATGCTCAGAATCAATTCTTTCAGATACCGGAGTGGTCTCTGGTAACCTATTTGGAGACTTAGCCAATTTGGCTGTGTCTATTTTCCTAAGTGTTGTGGAGGTCGCAACAATGTCCTCAGTCACCTTTTTTCAGAATGAACCTATTCGAAGAAGCAAAGCATTTGACTAAGAAAATTGATTTTCACAAGTTATTCACTGAGTAAATGATTCTTATTTTACATACCTCCACAATGGAACGCTCAGAAACAATTTCTTCAGAAGGTTAACCTCTGAAATCTCTTGTGTTTGTGGTGTTTTCACAATTTCAATAGCCTTCTCAGTTGGAGCTTATATAGAGACAATATGAAGTTAAAAACACACAAGAATTTTGACAAGTACATAATTATTTCTTTTCAGAGACAATTGACTACCTGTTGCACATGCTCTTGTTCTTGTAGTGCAGAGGTTGAAGGAACCTCTTCTTCATTTAGAAGGGTGGGCACAATGTCTTCCCCCTGTTGTGATGTCTCCATGAAAGCATGTAACAAAGGAAGTTTATGAGTAACTAGTTAAATATTATTCAAATGTTTCCAAAGTTAGATATAGACTACTCTTGTTACTTGTTTATCTTCAGGAATTGTAGCTTCCATAACATGACTTGAAGTTTCTGGTACTTCGGACCTTTCCTCTATGTGAACGTTCTGAGTTCCCGTCTCAAAAGGTTGAGGAACCTGCTCAGGTGCAGGAATTTCTTCAGCAATCAAGTCTGTTGGCAACTTGAATGTGGAAGCAATGTCAGAATCTGCCATCATTTTGTCATCCACCGTCAAGACTTCATCTACCTATAAGGGTGTGACATCTTCAACTGACCTCTCTGGGATTGCATCTTCTGCAACCTTATCTTTCTTGGTCAGTGAAGCTGAGCTAGAAGCTCCACCATGAGTCTCTATTTGTGATCTCTTGAGTACCAATTGAAATGGCACATCATCCTATCAATCCATATAATGTCTAGGTCAGACTCATCGATTTCATTGAGCTTATTCACATATAGCTCTGGCATTTTGCCAAAGCTCAAGGATCTCCTTTCTGAACTAGAGTCCTTCTGGACTGGAAGGGGTTGTTGGGCTTCAACAACTTGTATTGCCCTTTCTGGCTGAGGAGTGTCATCAATGACAAGATGTATCCTCTTCCTTGCTCTAGGTTTATTGGTCCTTGGTTTCTTAGTGATTTGGACCTCAACATGTATCTCTTACCCCTTCTCCTTAAGCAACCAACTAATTTTTGGAAACCTTTTTCAAGGCTTCCTCATGAGCGTGTCGGTACATGGTGTTGGTCACTGGGATGTCCATGTGCTCTCTGAGCACAACTCCACATTTCTCTAAAATGTAGCAAATTTTTAGACCATAGTGCATGTTTGACTTGGTGTCAACACGGCCTTTGAAAATTTTGGGTTCAAACCCATTGACCATGTTCACAGACTTCATGAAGAGATACTTTCCCCATTTGAAGAGGTTATATCTATCATTCAGCTCTTTCTGAAATATGTCCATATCATCCATCTCTCTAGACATATCTGGTCAATGCCTCCTTTTTTGCCATCTAAGCATCTGTGAAGAATGTTGGCCAGCACATTCCAGTGCTCAAAGAAGTGTCTTGTTCAGATGTCTCCCAGAGTGAAAGAAGAGGGGCAATCCTCAATCTTGTCATTTGCTGCTTCTTCATACAACAGTCTGACACTTGTATTAAGAATCTTATCTCTCGTGTTTATCTCATATGTTGTCCCACGATTATTAAGACGGAAGATTTTGCAGAAAGAGTCACAATCAAGATGTATTTCTACACCTTGAACCTGGAATTTAATGAACGTTTCTTCCACATTGTTCACTATCCTGGTGTATACTTGGGAGGAGTTGTAAAACTCAGAGACATCAACTGGAGACAGTCCAGTAGGTACAGCACAAAGAAACTTCTTGATGTGAGCCTTGGATAGCATCTTCACAACTAAGTTTTTGTCAGGTGTGGAAGAGATAGCCACATTCAGGTATTTCTCAACCATATGTGCTCCCCAATTCATTTTAAGGCTGGAGGTCCAGTCCTCTAGGTTGAAATCACCCAGCAAGTGTTTGTTCAATACTTGCAAAACTTTTTCTCCTTGCTTTTCAGTAGAAGAAGCGGTCGCAACTGAGTTATTGCATAAGGTCTTTCTGGGTGCCATCTCTTATATAGAGTACTGGGTAAGATTAGAGAAGAATTGCTTGAATTCGAGAGAAATTAGTTTATCTTTTCAGAAGACTGAACAGAAAATAGATGATTAACAGAAGGATTTGCAGAAAACTTAGAAAGTTTTTGTTGTTTTGATGCAAGTGAAAATTTTGAATTTGGTAAAAGTGTTTTTCTCTTACCAGAATCCTTCATATATAGCAAGATAGAATTACATAGATACAACATACATATAGAAATTCGTATGTGTATCTGTGTACATGGCAACAACGTGGTATACGTTTCTACTTTACATTAAATGCGAAGTGGGCCATGACTTGTTTTGCAACAGGCATTACTTGCCGAGATTTCATCTCACTCGTTGACATCAAACATTTATTCATCAAAGGCTATGGTTGAATATCTTTGAAATGATATCAATCAAAAAATGTTCCCGTGTTTAGTTAATGAATTTTGGCAATATATATCCATAAGTCACTGTTAGTGTGAGAGACAAGAAACCTTTGGTCTTTTTATTTCAGAGAGCATGTCTTGTTTTATGTTACTTATCATATAAATGGTAAAAACACAAAACCCGAGACATGTTTGACTCTTAGAAATATGTACTTTGTTGGACTAAATGTTCTCTCATACTTCATGACTTTAAATGGTTTTCTGAATTCCTGTTTCAGAAATTACCAAATTACCATTGGATATTGACCTGTCCAACCAGTCTTTCTGGATTCCTATTTCCAGAAGATCTTAGGCTTTCTAAGTCATAAGTCTTAGAAACTTTACCATCTTTCTTTTCATATAGGTTATCTGAATAGCCGTTTCAGAAACCTGTTCCCTTTTCTCTGATTCTTACTTACACTTTTATAGATTTAGAACTTTTTAGTTCGGTGGCAATTCATTTAACCCAAGACTATGTCTTAAGGTTAAAAACCTACTTCCCTATAGTGGCTTTGTGAAGATATTTGCAAGTTGATCTTCAGTACCAACCTTAAGAATCTCTATATTACCTTTCTCAACATGGTCTCTGATGAAGTAGTGTCTAACATCAATGTGCTTAGTTCTAGAATGGAACTTTGGATTCTGAGTAATTGCAATAACACTTGTGTTGTCACAGAAAATGGGAGTTTTCTCTTCATTAGGTCCATAGTATATGAGTTGTTGTTGTATCTATAGTATCTGAGTAGCACAACAATCAGCAACAAAATATTCAACCTTTGTGGTAACAATTGAGTCTTGCTTCTAGCTAAACCATGAGATAAGTCTAGTTCCCAGAAGCTGACAAGTTCCTGAGTACTTTTCCTATCAACCATTGATCCAGCATAGTCAGCATCTGAGTAGCCAACTAAACTCAATCCACTTTCTTTAGGATACCACAGTCCAACTTCTACAATACCTTTAACATACGTTAATATTTTCATAGCAATGTTGTAGTGTGATTGCATGGGATTTGTCTGAAATCTAGTACACACACCAACTACATATTGAATTTCAGGTCTGCTTGCAGTGAGGTAGAGAAGTGAACCTATCAACATCATATACTTATATTCTTCAACACTCTTTTCAGATTCAGTATAAGTCATTATGGTTCCTATGCTCATAGGTATCTTGGCATTCTTTTCAGAAGGCTTCAGATCAAACTTGTTGAGAAAATCCCTTACATACTTTGTTTGACTAATGAACATTCCATCATCAAGTTGCTTGACTTGCAACCCTCGGAAGTAGTTCAGTTCTTCCATCATGCTCATCTCAAATTTGCTTTTCATGAGATTTGCAAATTCATCACAAAGTTGCTTGTCATTAGATCCAAATATAATGTCATCAACATATACTTGAACTAAAAGTAGTTTCCCATCATGATTTAAGGTAAACAAAGTTTATCAACTTCACCTTTCTTAAAACCACTTTCCAGAAGGTATTTGGCCAAAGTGTCATACCATGCTCTTGGAGCCTGTTTCAGTCCAACAGAGCTTTCTATAACTTATAGACCATTCTACTTTCTGAGGAAGCTTCAAAGCTTGGTGGTTGATCAACATAGACTTCTTCAGCAAGTTCACCATTTAGAAGTGCAATTTTAACATCCATGTGATAAATTTTAAAGTCATTATGAGTTGCAAAAGCTGGAAATAGTCTGATTGCATCCAATCTTGCAATTGGTGCATATGACTTATCAAAGTCTAAGCCTTTAGTCTGGGTAAATCCCTTGGCAACCAACCTTGCTTTGTTTCTGGTTATTTCACCAGACTCATTCATTTTGTTTCTAAATACCCACTTAGTTCCGATCACATATATTCCATCTACAAATAGAACTAGTTTCTAGACCTTGTTTCTCTCAAATTGATCTAACTCTTCTTGCATTGTAGAGATCCAGTCTTGATCCTTTAATGCATCCTCAATAGTCTTAGATTCAATGTTTGAGATAAAACAACCAAAGAGAGAATCGGCATTTTCATCTATTGCACTCCTAGTTCTAACACCTTGATCAATTGGACCAATCACATCCTTTGCAGTATGATCTCTAATCTATTTCATAATTGGTTTTGAACTAGTAGGGTCATTATCGACGTTTGAATGTGAATCACTATGATTATGACTTGATACTTCTTCAGTATCAGTGATGTTTGTACTCTAGAAGTGCGGTAAATATTAGACACTTGTTTAGTGTTAGAGGTTTCTGGAATACGTCTTTTCATTAGATTATTCCCATAAAGGTCTCTACGATGAATATTCTTAGTTACCATTTTCGGAATCCTTATAGGAAATTCTCATCGTGTCTAAGAGTCATCTAGTTGTTACTAAGCACATCATGCTTTTCTTCGTCAGACTCATCCCCATTATTAATAACAGAGTTTCTCCTTTCTGATGGTTCTTTTTTCTGAATCCTTAATTAGGAGTTTCTTGAATCTATCTAAGAATTCTTCATCAAGGGGTATTTTCTTGCTTCCTTCGTAGAATACTACATGAACTGATTCTTCAATCTTCTTTGTTCTCTTGTAGTATACTCTGTAGGCTTTGCTATTCATAGAATAACCAAGCAATACACGTTCATCAGCCGTTGGTTGAAATGTTCTCAAGTATTCTTTCCCATTGTTTAGAAAAAAACATCTACAACCAAACACCCTCAAATGTTTGATATTAGGGGGTCTACCAACCAAAAGCTCATAATGAATTTTGTAATCGTGTTTGATTATCAAATATCTGTTCTAAGTGTAGCATGTTGTATTTATAGCTTCAAGCCAATAAATTTCACTTAATTTCAGTGTCAGCTAGCATTTTTCTTGCAGCTTCTTTAAGGGTCATATTCTTCATTTCAGCAACACCATTTTGTTCTGGTGTCCTTACTGAAGATAGTTGATGTTGTATACCTTTACAAGTACAAAACTCTTTTATGTATTGGTTGACAAATTTAGTACCATGGTCTCTTTTGATTGCAGATACCTTGTCATTTTTCATGACTTCAAGCTTATTCAGCAAGTTTGGTATCTCCACCCTAGCATCAGATTTTTATTTCAGAAAGACAACCCAAGTAAACCTAGAGAAGTCATCTACAACAAATAGACCATACTTCTTGCCTGCATAACTAGTTACAATTGATTCAAGAAGATCCATGTGTAATAGTTCCAGTGGTCTAACACATGAATACCTGATTTTGGACTTGAAAGAGGTTTTGGATTGTTTCCCCAATTGACAAGTAGAGTAGACACCGTCCTTTCTGAATGTTGTGTTAGTTAATCCAACCACTAACTCTTTTCTTTGCAAGTTTGTTTAGAGTTTTGAAATTCAAGTGACTCATTCTCCTGTGCCATAACCAGTGTTCTTTAGTGTGACATGATTGACTCACCATGAGACATTCTTCAGTTGTGGCAGATGTTCAATCAGTGACATATTGACTTCCTTTCTGCCTAGCAAACCAAGACTGTCTGCTTAGACTCATTGTCAATCAATTTGCAGAACTTCAATTTTATCTTCACCGAATATCCCCTATCTGCTAAATGGCTCATGCTTAGAAGATTATATTTCAAACCTTTAACATGCAATACGTCAGAGATCGCAAGGGATTCCAATTTGACGTTGCAAAATCCTATAGAATGATATAATTCTCTTCCAGCAACCTAGATGTTTGGTCCAGTATCATATACTCTATAATCGACCAAGTTTGCTTTGTCTCCTGTCATGTGCTTCCCGCATCCACTATCAAATAGCCATTGAGCCTTAGTCCATGACGCGTTCTGCACAAAACAGGATACATGAGTTAGGTTCGTGCTTCAGAAACAAAACCACTTAGAATAAACAGTCTTCCTGTGGGAATCCATTTCTGAATGAATCTCTTAGGAGAAGTTTTTGTCTACTTGGAACATAAGGAGGAATCTTGGAATCATCGTATCTCAGATCGATCTTCCTTCTTGGAGTGTTCCTTGGTGTTCCTCGTGGTGGCTTCAGAGACCTGCCAGGTTTCTGAGATTGCTTATCAGCAAGCTTTGTCTTCATGGCCAAGTTTCTTCTAGCCCTGACGTTCAGATTTTCAGTGGCTTGGAGTTGCTTCCACTTTTGATAATTGATGTAAGCAATTCTAGTTTCCACCATCGCTCTTGTCCTTCCTTATATTGTTGCATTAGGACCTTCCAGTTAGCACTATAGCCAATACCATTTCGAGCATCTTTGGCTTTCTGAACACAAGTTAAAAGATCACAAGTGATGCTTCCCTTCCTAGTGATACAACATTGTGGATGATCACAAGTTAAAAGATCATGTTTCTTTTCAGAAACCTTTTCCACATGTGTCTTTGGAAATTGTTGTTCCTTCAAAGGTTTTACCTTTGTCAACAATCTTAGCTTTTTGACCATTACTATAGATTTCTTTGGAACCTTTCTGTTGACTTTTTACAAAGATCAACCTTCAATCACTCTTCTTCAGAGGAGTGGAATTACTTGATTGGGCGTCAAGTCCAAGTCCTCCTTTCTTAGAAGGGTCTCTCAAATATGATTGAACCTCCATGAGAGTGTCACTAGCTTTGACAAATGTTTTGAATGAAACCTCTTTCTTTATGAGTTCTTCATTTTCAGAAAGAAGTTTCTTCCACTTCTCATTTAGCTCTTTCAAGGCTAGCTCATGAGAATTTTCATTCTCTGATATCTGAGACTTCAAAGATGCTATTTCAGCGTCTTTAATCATAGATACCTTGGTCAAATCAGAAATCTCTTTTTCAAGAGTTTCTTCACATTCTTCTAGAATTTTGGTTTTTAACTCAGCGACCAACAATTTTCTCTCATATCGATCAAGTTCACTCTTGACCAATTTCAAATCCTTAATGACGTCATCATCACTTTCATATAACAAGAATTGTGATGTGTTTATCACCTCATCAGCCATAAGGCATTCTTCAATGTTATAGATGTCGGGACCTATGATCTCAGCAACTCCACACAAATCATTCTTCTTTAGGTTAAAATCGATAACATCGTGAGTAATCCCGCACAATTCTGGTGATGGTAATTTTGAGTCATCTGAATCCTCATCTTCAGAATCCGACTCAATATCCAGAGCATCAAGTTGAATTTGGATCTTCTTTCTCTCTTCAGTG
>JAYMSP010005356.1:0-13840 GCA_036897095.1 Plantago elongata | reverse complement strand
AAGAGCTAACCAAATGAAAGGTCATTAATCTTTTTAAGTACTTTTTTCTCTTCTAAAATTCATTGGGGTTAGGGTGTTCTCACTTGTTTACTCGAATATAACAAGGGATATGGAAAAGTATAGAAGTATACTCCATAGGTCTTTTACTCTATCCTTTCTTAGTTTTTTTAAGTTAGAATTTTTTACTAGACTATAAATAATATAATAATCAATCTCGGGTAAGTATAATAAAAATAATCTACAATGTACGTACGAACTTATTATCTTTTTCTTTCTAAATTCTTTGTCCAATCTTACTATCACTTATGTGTTCGTGTTGATTTTCCTTTAAGGTGGGATTTAACATCTTTTTGCTGTGTATATATATAATTTGCTTAAATTAAAGGTTGTAGTTACTTTTATGTGTATAATCATACTATTTTTATGTGTTACAATATAACTTCGACTTACAAAAGTTAATCCTTAAGAACTGACTCCTGTATTTTTAGTCATACCTGTGACTCCTAGGATGAAGTATAATTCTCCCCCCCCAGTGTTGTCATTGTTAGCTAAAGGTCCTATATTCTATTCATTTTATACTTAAAAAAAAGGAAACTCCAAGTATACAGTTATGTCTGAAATTTATATTGTGACTAATTAAGAAACGAAGGTTAAATTAAATCTATTTAGAGACCTTTTACACCTATCACTTAGAAAAGAGAGTCTATATTAGTTGGTACCAAAACAAAGGCAATTTAAGTTCCTTACACCTTATGGAGAACTTTAGTTCTTTCGAGCTCAGAAGTATGTGTAATGAAATACAAAGAAAAGGACCCTCGGTTTTTATATTATGTTCTTAATTAAGTACTCTCTTGTTATGTCCTTACGAGTCGTACTTTTATTTATCTTTTTGCAAAAAAGCAAGTAAGATTTATTATAGTTTATAGTAGAAGTTTAGATTTATATCATAGGTGTATATAATAAATCTTACTTTAAATATGAAAATATATGCTATAGGAATTAGAGTAAGATTGATGGGTACTCACAAGTATAAATGTACTCGGGTAATTATTTAGACATTTTAACAATGGACACTTAAAAGCGCAACCATGGTAGTTTTTAGGGTAAGCTCTAGAAGTTATGATTCTATTAGAAGAGGTAAACCTTATTTATTTATGAGTGTTAGACTAAAACATAGAAGAAGATATAGCAAGATATAGTCATGCACTATATTTTAATTTTTACTACTTAATATTTCTCTATATTTATGTAGAGTATACAGGTATTGCAGGGATATTCTTAATATATATATACCTTTCTTTATTTTTATTATTTACTACCTTGTTATTACTTATATAACATCCTTTTAATTTCAATATGTATTATGTATACAGACTTCCAAATACTTTTGTTTTTGTGTTAGTGGTTAATTACACACTTAGGATAGAAGAATCTAGTAAGAAAAAGGTATAATATAACGAAGGCATTTAAATTGATAAGAGCCTATAAATGTTTACTAAGTTATTAGGCTATTAACCAAACAACAACAAAAAATTTTAGGAATTCATGCTTTAGGAGCATATAATATTATTTAGTAGTTAGTAGAACAATTGCTTGTGTTTACTTCATAAAAACAGTCTTGTTTTTTATAACTCACAGTATACCTAAGTATCTATAGTAACCCACTAAGTAAAGACATAGAAAGCACATAGAGAACTCGTGTAAAGATATGAATAACCTTTTTATTTATAAATTAAGTAAGTAGGAAAACCAACCAACAATACCGGTAGTACTATATTTAAGCATTTAGGGCCTAAAATATTAAATTTAAGGGGTACATTTTAAAGAACGTAGGTAACACGCTTAGTTAACTAATAAGTAATTCGGGGTATACTTGTAGTATTAAAAGTAACTTTTATACTCTGGTTAGACAACTATTATTCTATGGGGTCCTTTAATATTAATCTGGTAAGTACTACCTCTTACTTTACTATTCTATAAAGAATCTACGTTTTTTAATCTTGTCATATTACTAACCTATTCTCTATCTTCTAGGATTACACATGTTTTTGTATTATAGAATAATGTATACCCCCTTAAGTTACTTCCAGAGTTTTAGTTATATTATATATAGTACTTGTTGTCTCTATTTTTAGGTAGTAGTAAACTAGTAAACCGTAATAAGACTTATATTCTATGTTATTATCTAATAAGATTAAGATAGCTACAGGCCCCCTTTTTTTTGCATGTCTTTTTTTCTTTATTCACTTAAAGTAAGAAAAAGGTATATTCTTAAATTCTTCTAGTTAAGTATTCTTGAGTTGATGCATTATATTATTAGTAGCATACTACGTATGTATTTCTCTTTATATTTGTTATTACTGTCTTTAATAATTAAATTATTAGATAAAAAAACTGTGTACGTATATAGAATGATGCAAGTATTATTGAACTATTCACTTACTCACTCACGGATTACCAAGACTTGCTCGTGGGTTGACTCCCGAAGGAACTCACATATGGGCTAAAAATAGGATAGTTTACATGTTCTAATATTTCTGTAAAGCCTTAATGTAAAGTATTTACAAGCCAAGAAAGAGCTTGAAACGATTTTTTAAACGATTATTAGGGCAAATAACACATACTATGATCATATGCAGTACCTAAAAATTGATTATAGAAATATACATGCCATATACTCGATAAATGCTTCTTTCTCCTATACCTTGGTTTACACTTATAAAATTATATAAACATAAAAACACGTATATCCTCTTATATTTAATAAAGTCAAAGCATGCGTTGTAGGTAAGATCTTGGCATTTCGCTAAAAAAGCGTAGGAAAGAAAACACTTCTTCTATATTATTTTTTTGTACAATCCATGTTTTTACTCTAGCATAACATAATGAGAGAAATACCTTCTGCGAGATAATTACTATTGTTGGTATTTAGCCTTCGTACACCTTGTTTCTACACGTATAGTATTTCTTTAGTTTTACTATAACTACTACACTATAATATTGACAATATTGACTAATGGATTATATTCTTATTACTTATATTTTGACTAAAAAAATATATAACTATACTAAGTTAGTTCTTTTCCTATAAGTTTACCGTAAGTAAGGGAGGGACTCTTCTTTTTTTCTTGTATAAGTGCAAGTTTACTAGCATAGATTTAGTTCTATACTATATTTCTTAAGAGGGTATGCCAAAATAATTTATAGATTCTAGAAGACGACAGGATAAGTGAGTCCCACGCTGCATTGCTTGTGTATCATCCTAACTTATGCTATCTAAAACAAATCCCTATTTTTATTTTTAGTTAATTCACTAAGACTTATCTCTTTGTTCTTATTTATAATAGACTAAGTTCTTCTAATATACTAAGAATTATAAGTTTTTCTATCCAGGAACTAAAACTAAAAATGTGTTTTTTTGCCACCCAGGGGTGGGATTACTTATATAAATAGATAGGCTAATCTACTCTCTAGTTTATTACTATTTACTACTATAAAATAAATAGGTGTTGATATACTAAGTGTCACTCCTACATCTCTAGTTTTAACTTGTATATAACATAGTCCATCCATTTAGACATTGTATTAAAATAACTTTAAGGTACTTATATGATAAATATGATAAAGAAGACACTCTCCTCTCGAGTAATAATTATATATATATAGTAAAGATTCACGTATCTTATAGCATTACTAAAGTCACTTATAATATATTCTAAAATTTTAATTATACTAAAAAGAGCTGCATACCTTTACCTTACACTTATAAAATACTAGAACTTAAGCCTTAATGAGTAGATAATATGTATTAAGTAATTATAAATTAAAATGCAAGTGTCTATAAGTAACTCTAGTAAAGCGCTTTAATTAATAAGTATATAAGTGTACTTGGCTAGTAAGTCTGAAGCTCCTTATATAGAAGACGTCCAAGCCTTTACATATTATACATATTATGCGTCTATAAACTTAAATATTAGAATTTATTCATTTATAGGTAACAATAGACAGACTCAATAAGATTCATTCACTATAGGACAGTCAAGTGTGTACCTCCTATGTATATTTAAAATAATCACATATCTAGTAATAGGGTACTTAGCTTTCACTTTACATATAATAAAGTTAGCCTTAAGATAGTTTGTATCAAACTAGGTAGTTATTAAGGAAAAATTATATTCTAATACACACCTGAAATATGATACTTCAAATAGTATTTACGCTTATAGATAGAGTACGCTGCTATTCTTTCCTTTGTCAAATTAGTGTATTTATACTGAATTATTATAGTATATAAATATAGGATATATAAAGAAAACACCCCGCCCTATAAGAATTCTATAAAGTACCTAATTATTTAAAACTTAATTATATAAAAAAGTTATTCATAAAATATAAGGCTTAGGGAGCACAAGTCACAAGCAAATAATTTATACTTAAGAATTTATTATTACGTAATTATAAGTAGGGATATGTATCTTGCTCTAACTAGAGGCGTTTTTTATTAAAGGGCAGTAATTAAGATATAAAAGAAGGAGAAGTCTCTTATCTCACTCTCTAGTAATATATATATTATTATAAGCAACCCATGTAGTATGATGTACCTTAGTAGAGTATATTTATTTCATGCGTAAGTATTAAACCTCTTCCATAGAAAATTTGGGAACACTCTTTTACTCGAGCACTTTTCTAGTGGAGTATTAAGAACATACCCTATATTATTAGATCATTTTAAATAAGACCTATTAAGGGAAGAAAGTACGCCCTAGTTTATTAAGATATAGATCTATATGACTCTTTACGATACATAGAAACTGGTGTGCTATTGTCTCTTAAGATAAATAATCTAGAAATATAGTTATATCTAAAAACTTCAATCTAATTATTAATTAAAGGAAAAGAGGATTTAAGGGTATATACCCTTAAGGTGCAGCTATCTTATTCTATTACTATTATTTAAGTATCAAAACTTCTTAAAAATTATTCCTTGTTGATAATGCAAGAGTTACTTATACCTACCCTCTTAGCTATTATAGCTTATACTTACATTTACTAGAGAGAAAGAGAAGGGGCATGTTGTTATTTTACTGCCTTGATGAACTTGACCTAAACTAAACAGAATACTTTGTTGTACTAGGAATGTTGTCTTATACCATTTATTTACTAAATAGAGTACATCTACTTTACGCTATGGAATAAAGAATGTAATATTTAATCTTTAATACTATACGTATAAAAGTTCGCTACTTATAGAGATATTAGAAAGAAACCCTTAAAGTGAAATGTTTTAGATTTCTATTTAGGTCATATTCATTTATGACATAATTATACCTTTGAATGCTGTAGGAGAAAAGAGTATCACTATTCTTTATATATATTAACTATAGTTCGATTTTTTTTATAGCTACCCTAAAATATACATAATAGTTTACCTTAATACATATCAAAGATAACAGGAGAATTCGTAGGGTATAATATATTATATATAATCCAATATTTTATATTTATATACGATCTTTGTGTGGAGCTTAATGAAATATTACATTCATTGAGTACGTACCAAAGCCTTGGATTTCTTAATAGAAACAATTACAAGAATGTTTTTGTATATATTAGTCTACTATTTTCTAAGAAGAGAGTTGCCAACAACGCATTCTATTCTATTTCTACTCTTAGCAAAATTTCTATATGAATATGAATTCCTCCTTCAATATTCTATCGGCTCCAGACGTGCATGCACCTCTTCTAAACGCCCAGATTCTATTTTATCTATAAGGACGTATTCCTAAGCTAGCCTGTCATAGCTCATAGATTGATAAAAATAGATACTAGTCTTATAAATAAAACACATCACGAATATAAGTACTTAACTTTTTAGTTTTCGTACTTCCTATTCATATTTGTAAAAGTACTTATGGAAACAGATCGCTAGAAAATATCTAGGGAATAATGACAAACAAGGCAGGATTTGGTAAAGTGACTAACGAATTAGAAAACCATCTGTATTAATAAGTAGTTACACCACGGTAGGCAAAATTATATAGATTCTATGAAATTTTTATCGAAGGAGAAGTCTTTGGCATGAAGTTGTAAAGAAGTGAAATGATTCATTTTACCATAGTTAGAAAGGAAAAATGATTATGCTCTTAAGGGATACGGAAATCATTCTATTACTTGTTATCTTTTGTCGAAATTCATGCTACTACGACCTTTGTTTGGTGTAAGCCTCTATATCTCTTACTATCCTATCAAATAGTTGGCTAGGCGTGCGGAATGGACTATGTTTTTATCCTTCTTAACTTAAATGAAAAGATTGTGTGGTCTCGGATAGAAATTGTGGCTTGTAACGAAGTACTCACCTGGTATTTAGCAAAATTCTAATTGTGTAAGTAATAAGATGAAAAGCTTTGTAGCGTGTAATAGGTAATCTAGTCTCACCTAGTTGTTTCTTTTGTACCCGAAAGGAATGCGAATAAAAGTTACACTTCCCTTCTTCTTCCTCTTTAAGACTTAGATGTAAAAATTCAAGTAGTATAAATTATGGGTATACAATTCATTCATAATATAAGAAGGAGGAACTAAAAAAAAAGAATAGACGTGCGTAACTTCAACTGACATAACTTGCCCTTGTTACTTTTCTAGGATAGGAATGAACCCTAGGTGTCATAAATAAAACTATAGATTTCAGAGAAAGTTAGCTCGAGGTTTGAAGTAATAAATTCTTTCTTTGTAGGGCAAATTTATTCTAATCACAGCAGTAGAAGAATTCTAAGCAAGTATAGGAAATCTTGGTAGTAAAAATTATATTATAATTAAAATCCGACAGGAATTAATTTACTAAAAGAAAATGAAGGTTGAATGAATTGTAGCGAAGAAGAAAATTACGATATTGTCTAAAAAGCGCACTTATGAACATCACCCACATAGGTTTAGCAACCCCCTTCCTAAGTAAATTAAATAAAGGCAAGTAGATAGACAGGTATTTATTCTCTTTGTTATCGATTCCTCTAAAGACTCAGATTACATAAAAAGCTATGGTACTCTCGTAGGATACCTCTTTTCTTATTAGCGAAACCACTGGAACTTATATTCTACCTATTATCCTGTGTTGGCCTTTTGTTCCAAAACCTCAGTACAACATTTTTTCTCCTCTTTCTATACATATATGTATATTCTCTCTAGGTCTGTTGAGGAAAATAGGTGTTATACCATTTATCTATTGGTGAACATGGCTTTTTGCTGTGAGTTCTCTCATTCTAATTGTTTGTTCTATCTGGTTTAGCAGAGTCCATTTTCCTTTTTGGTTTTTATTTTAAATTTATAAAGAGGTATTCTTTCTTGACTTGATGTCTTAATATTTATTATATTATTAGTTGAAATTAGTTGTTCTTCCAGCACGGCACAGACCAAATAAAAATAATTAAGGAAGAAAAAACGTAACACTTCATAGTACTTACAGACCCCGAAAATCCAGAAATAAAAGGAATTGTCCTAAATTAGAGCTCACGGCTAAGTAGAATTCATAGAAACAAAAAAGAGTAGGTAGAGACCGTATTTCTATTTCACCTTTGGAATAAACAACAGAAATTACAATAATCACAAAAAATATTTTTTGGTTATTAAATTAATGCTCTTTTCTTTATTCGTCTCTTATGAATCTTTTATGTTTAGGATAGAGTTGTACCCTTTCTTTCTCACCTGGAAGTTACACGTACCCTAAAGGAGCTAATTTCATTCAAAAAAATAAAAGAAAGCATCGTGGAGGATTACATAGTAAGTACATCTGTGATAATGAAACATTTCCAAAAATGAAAGACAAATAGAGAGGCAATCCAGAACTAAAGCGGGAAATTATTCCTACTTAATTACTTTACTACATGCGGAGGAAAGATAAAAGTACCCTGGCGATAGATTATTGCAAGTATTCTTTCTTTTAGAAAAAACTAGAAATAGGATTCTTGATAAATTATAAATGAAAATTAAATGCGAAAGAGATAATATAATGAATGTATACGGGTAAAAAATGATCGAGAAATATACATCACATAATTTATTTATTGTGCTAATGCCAAAAAAGTCTAACAAAGAATGCGGGGGACTTTGTTCCCAAAACAAAATGTAAATCTAAAAGCTCAACCCCACCGTCTAGAAAATAACTAAAAAAAAAAGATCATTTCCCTGCGCAAGTAGAAAAAACTATAAAGCGAGGATCATGATATTATATCACAATTATCCATTTGAGTGCATAGCAAGTAGAAAAGAGTTGTGAATAAGTACCAAAGCTGTCTATATAGTCATATATAAAGATATAATTTGCATTTCTTTACTATTGGTCCAATAATTAGCCATTTCTAACTAGTAACAAGGAATTAGGATTTCTTACGTTTTACTTTTTCCACTAGTGCTTTAAGAATTTAAATGGATTGTAGAGTTTCTCCTTTGCATGCTACGTAGATAATATTGCCTAAATTTGTCTCAACATAAAATACAAAAAGATTTATAGGTTTATGGATTCTTATTTAAGCAGATACTTTAAGTTAGGATTATGTAATTTATTCATATATTAGGACTTTCCCTGCATGCAAGCTTAGGTTCTTGGAAAATACATTCTATTACATCGTTGACTCTAAACTCCTTCGATTTAACGTCTTATTCTATTTGAGAGAATTCGCGATAAATGTAGTAAGTATACGTTTGTTTCTGCTATGATCTTATCCAGTTATTATTTCTATACTTCCATTTCTCTTTCAAACAACTTTATTTATTTAGAAACACTAATCTCAGTAAATTCAAGTAACCTCTTACTATTCTAGCTCGGTTATGGTAGATTTCAAGGGGGATTTCTTGGTCATAGAAGTCGTGGTTGGGAAAACATTAGAGGCTCACATTCACAACTAATAATTTAACTTTATAGTATGGTAGTCCCGTTTTCTTCTCTAATAGATTTTTGTAGACGGGTCCCATTCTTTTATGAAAGACTTTTTCTATTCTAGCATCCCATATATGTTATGTAACCAGACATGAACATTTCATTTATAAGACAAACTTCCAAGTTTTTTCTGAGTTCCTTTCATAAAAAGGAGCCCTATCTTATAAGCACTTATCGCTTTCACCTTTTATTTTGCACTGAACTATTTTTTCTCGCTCAATTAATTGTTTAGGTCTACTAAGCTTAACTCATATAATTGTATAATATAAAATATAGAAGAAATGCTCATCTTTTCGTGGAGGAGGTAAAATATCTGCTTATAAATTATAGGGTGTACTCTATTCTTCTAGGTAAGCACACGAAACCGTTCTGAACTATAATTTATGTCTTTGTCTTAAGATATGTAATAAGCACTATTGTAATCCTCTCCGATCCCATAAATAAACAGTTTATGCGCTACTAATATTTTGATATGCCCTTATATCCATATATACTTAAGCCTTGACCCATATAGATTCCAATAATTCATTCAACTCGATGTGCAGTGGTAGATTTGGCGCCTTCATCCTCAAAGGCCAACTGCTTAAATACTCTAACTAAAAATACTACTTCTAATTCTAAATGATAGAAAAAGTTCTAATTCTTACAGCTAAAAAAACTATTCTGTGGCATGCAACAGAGTGGAGGACTTGCGTGAAGATAAAAATAGAAAAGGATAACTCGAATGCTATTCATTTTTCTTTATGCCCATACTATAACTTTACCTAGTAGTTGTTGTCATTTCTAAAAGTACTTTTTTCTACTACTAATTTTATACTTAATATTACTATTTCCATTATGTATGTTTCACAAGCGTGCTTCTCCTATCCTACACGTAATTATTTCATAGCTTTATTTTCTTTTTCCTTTCATTTTAATAAAGAGGTCTAGTTAGTATTAACAGTTTAAGCAGTACATTTTATAGAGCATAGTTACCTTAATGATTGGATACTCTATATCAACTTGACTCTTTCTTTACATGCGAGTTTTCTTTATTACCTTACATTATACGTAACCGAAATCATTATAAAATAAGGAGGCGTGGTTAATTCTACTAGCAAACAATAACTAATAATAACATTGAGTATCAACAGACTCACCCTTCTAGCGAAATAAAAGATAGAAGAGAGCAGGCCTACCCCATATTATCTTACTTATTATATACCTGGGGTTAGTTCAAAAAAGATATCTATCAAGGATTCGTTCTTTTGGCGTGAAGAGTCATTTATGTTGCTAAAGAAGAAAGCATATTAGTAAGTAAAAAAAAGATTCTGCAAATTGCTCCCTATAATTCCGAAAGTTTAAGTGAAGGATTGTTTATACACGTGTATTATGCAAAATCTAGCATGAAACTCTTCTTTATGTCTTTCTTTTACTACTGCAAATTTTTCTCATCTTACTTAATAAATAATATCTAGATTTACTTTAAAAATTATGTTATTATAGAATTTAATATCAAGTGTTGTATAAATGCCTGCATGAAAAAGGGGTGATACGGTGTCATACTTTCTTATAGTTTCTCAGTACGTAGTTACTTTTTAGTATGAGTTTATAGAAGGGCTTGATTATGGAATTATATACTCTCATATTATTTTCTAAAGAAAGAAGGTGCATTTACTAAATACTTAACTAAAAGGAGAGTAATGAGTAGACATATTTGACAAAAATACCTTTTCATTATATCCTAAAAGGGTGTGTACTTACTAATTTATCTCTCTAGAGGTAAACCTATAAACTTTTTTTACTAAGGTTTTAGATGGTATAAAAAATATTTAGTTCTCTAACATAACTAGAAGCTGCGTAATTAGGAGTTATAAATAAAATATAGAAAAATAGAGACATAGAGAGCTATTATTACTTCCCCTTTCTCTAAAGAGCTTGAGTAAAGTAAAGGAGTATGACTATTTATAAAACCTTATCCATCCCTTCATCTTTATGTATATTTGAACGTGTAGAGTTACTACTTTCTTATTTGTTGTTTGTGATATTACTAATGTTATTACTATAATTTATATTTAAGTATTATAAATATCTATGGAGATCACTGCTTTTGAATATGTAAAAGTGATAGGGGAAATACTAACTTTAGTAGCAAATAATTATTCTTTAGGTAAACCTATTTATTTTTACAAATAGAATTAGGCATTTAAACAATTAGTTAGAGAAGAAGAACGAGACATTATTTCCTTAAGTGACTAACATCTAATTATAGTTATAGAGAATATCAGTACACCTTAATTCATTATTAATAAAAGACAAAGACTTAAAGAGGGATGTCACTAGTATCTTATTATATATACTATCTAGTCATGTATATCTTAAGCATAGAGAGTTCATTACCTTATGTAGTTCTAAATAAGAGTATACACTTTTATAAAAAAGTCCCCTACGAGTACATCATCTAAAGATAGAGGTGTTTTTGAGAGCTTCAGTTGAACTAAGATATACAAGGTCTTAATGAAACCTATCTATAAATAATAAATAATCGTAATAGGTATAAGGGCACTATAAACGACACCCTTTCTCCGGAATCATTTAGAATTCTAATAAAGCATAAATATTTATAAACTAGAGCGTTATGAATGGAAGCTCCCTATCATAGTAGTTATTTACCAGGATACTTCTACATAGTTCCATACTATTTTATAAGTAATAATTTCATATGCTTAAGTGTATAAATCTATAATAATATAACACCCCCTTCCTCCTAGTAAGATAAGTATGGCAAAGAATTATATACTTAAGGCCTATTCATACATCTTTTTAATAAAAAATTTTAAATGAATCTTCCTTGTACTTCTAGATTACTTAACTAATAGTTTTTAAAAATATATTACGAAGTAGATTTACTCATAGGCATAAGTATTTATGACTCGCCAGTTTATATGAGACTAGAGATTCTTCCCTTCTTTAATCAGGAGGTAGAGAGTACCTTTCGTTTGCTTTTCTGGAACATATTTATAGTATGAAGAGAAGTATACCTATTCTTCTTTAACAAATCATTGAGTTTACACAAGCACCCCCTCTATGAAATTTTATAAGGGGTTGATAGAATGTATTTTTAGATGAATACATTAAGGGTCTTCTATTAAGTGCATTTTTATGTAATATTTGAGAATTCATAGAGAACTCTTAAATAGATTAGTTATAAGAAGAAGACTCTTAGGTATTAATCTATTATGTTACGCTATTTATGAGGGCACTTTATAAAGAATAAAGAAGAGAGAGCTCGTACTTTAGCTTTCTAACTCTAGTAATATATATGGTAAAGATATAGAATAGAAGCGTCCCTTTTTATACTTTACTTTATGAAGAATTATACACTATAATTTAAGGGCAAAACACTCTTTAATATATCTAGAGTAAGGGTGACTTTAGTATACCCTTACTCTCTTTTAAATATTTTAGTAAAGATGTTATTTCTTATGGGTACGTATACTTTCATAGAAAAGATCTGTGAGTGTAGAAGAAAGAGAACATTCTAGCTTAACTCTCTATACTTAATTTTTTATAAAAGGAAAGTAGTGTCCATGTAAAGTACTCCCTTAGTTTCTTAGTTAATCTAGGTGCGCGAGTAGAGGTAACTAGTCTTATACCATATTTGGTGTGTTAAGTAAAGTGTCTTTTATAGCTATTTCCTAATATTTATGCCTTAAAGAGTCCCTATATTTCATTCATTTTTAGTACCCACGAGTTACTATTAGTTAGTATACCATATAATAGTGTACACATAATTCTATTAAAATTCTTCCTTAAAGCTAAATAAAGTATAACAGGCGCTCCCTTTCTTATTAAGAATAAAATGAGTACTCTTCTAATAAGTCTCCATTTAGAAACTAGAAAAGATAGGGCATAGCACGCCCTAGTAGCATCTCTTTTTTAGAGCCTTTCTCTTTGTAATTCTTGTATTTATGAAGTCTATTATTTCCTTAGTTATACTATAAGGGAAGGGAACCATCTCTTTATAATTTTTATTTAAGGGGGAGTACCTTTAGACATTTATTAGAGAATATTATTCTATTAATTAAGAAGACTTAAGTATTAAAGACCCTAATTTACAGAGTTTATTTATAAGGTAAGAAACTTATTAAGTACTAACTATAAGTAATATAAGTAAAGGAGCACTTAAGGAAACACATGTACTAGTTATTAATCTTTCTAATAAGTGCTTAATAAACTGGATTTAGTGTAAGGTAATACACTATTAAATATGGGAGAAGAAATTACCTGCCTTTCTATAGAGTACATAAATATTTTATAAACTAAATGGGTGGCTTTTTAAAGTATCTAGTGTTTTTCACAAGTATAATAAATAAGTTTGTAGGCAAGCACTCTCTTGTCATAAAGGTAGCTTAACTATTCATTAAGTAATACATAACATATGAGGGAAAGTACTTTACTCCTTTTACATACAATAAACTATTTACTAAGTAAGTGCAAAGGTATTCTTGCTTGTAACTCTTTAGTATACAATATACACTATTTATAGAGCAAATGTAAGAGGTATCATAAGGATATTATACTACAGTATACTTAAATAAGTTGTACTTTATAAGTGATTTACTAAGCTAAATAGATAAGTCTGCTCTTATATCTCATACAAAGGGACGAGGGTGTTTGTCCTTTTCACTATTAAAGAAACTGTACCTCTAATACTAATTATTTATGACTTAAGCATTTACTATAAAGAGAGTTTTCCTTACATCTTAATAATTAAGAATATACTCTCACCCAGCAAACTAAAAGTAACATAGGAGATAGCTTTATTACTTAGCAGCAGCGGGAGAGAAGAGTTAGCTTCCTGCGCATACTCTATTATAAAATAGATTACTAAAATGCCTTCTACTAGATAGAGGATATTACACTTATTTTATA
>JAYMSP010005355.1:0-13842 GCA_036897095.1 Plantago elongata | reverse complement strand
CAGATATTTATCAGAGGTTACTCGATCTATTCATATTGGTCTGTTGTGCGTTCAGCAGTGTGCAGAAGATAGACCAACCATGTCTACAGTGGTGATGATGCTTGGGAACGAAGTGGTTTTACCACAAGCAAAACAACCTGGTTTTTTCACAGAAAGGGATGTGAAAAATGATGGTTCAATCAGCTCAAATGCAGAAATTTCAGTTAATGAGGTTTCGATTACACAGACAGTACTAGAGGGTCGATGAAGTATAGGAGTATATGGTTATATCATAGTATATGCTATTGGTGAACATCTGGTTTGTTGTATATCACCTTTTTGGCATATAAGTGCAACTGTATTGCTTTGTAGATTCAGTTCCGAGTGTATTATAGTCTGAGGATAACTACATTCTTGCATTCATAAAGGTATAATATAGTATAGCTAGAGTGCTACTGTTCAATTTAGTGTTAAAGTCATTAGGAGAAGGTTATAGCTGTTTCTGTTAAGCCATTTGGTTCTGTTTTTAATGTTACACTTACTCCTGTAGTTACGACGCATCTGCCGTCCTATAATGTGAAATTCCTGCCTTGTTGAAAACTTTACTCCATGATTTCTACATCCGATTCTGTTCTAGTTTCAAGGTTCTGTCAAGTTTCATACCTATTTGGATAATCAGATGACCTTCATACCTTGCATGAACTGTTTGTGATCCTGTCAAGTTACCATCTTATTTACCCTCTTCCAGGTATATCAGCTACTAAAATACTACTCAGTATTGTGTTAGGTTTATCTAACTTGACCAGTGAACGTGTGGTTTATTGTACGAATCTTACGTATATAGACAGAAGCACTAATTCGCGTGTTTTGATCCTTCATCTTACAAGATTAGTGGTATGATATTCATGATAATGAAGAGATAGATCGAATAAGTAGACATTCAGTATCAGAAGTCCATATGTATATTGAGCACTAAAATGCAATGTTAGGTACAGATTTAGCAACAGACTCAACTTGGTTCTCAGTTTCAATGTAGCCTAAATTTTAGACATGGAATTAAGCAAAACATTCATAGTTGATCATATATAAACTTGCTAGATGACTCTCTCTGTACTACTTATTGCGACACTCTTATTCTTCAAACAAGTTCATCCGGCTTGTTAATATCGAACCAGCTACAATCTGCACACACACTAGCTAGTATCTGATATACCTGGAACGTACACTAGCCTTACATCTTTACTGACAGTTTTACAAGCCAGATCCGATTCCAACCCATTGCACTCTGAACGCGTACCTAGAGGACCACAAATAGATATAAATGTGCGACAAAACGAATAAAAAGATATGCAAATGACAAGTTAGAGAATCCGATGTGAGTAGCCAATTACAACCTATCTCATACAGGAGGATCAAACTGTGCAACTAAGTTCTGTACTCTACGATATACTCAAATCGAAAAGGCCTCATCTACATCAATACGCATCTCTAGTAACTAAAAATTGAATTTTGAATCCCAATACCTGATCATGTACATGTATCATCTCTAGTGAAATATTGTACCAGTCTCAATATAGACAATATCAAGGTCTCAGCTAAGAATCTTATCAGTGACAAGCAAGACTATAAACACTGCAAATTAATTCTCAGATTGCTTCATTCAACCTTCAACCAGTCTTGTTGCCTAGAAATTGCTGTCCAATTCTAGCTAGCTAGGGCAGCTTGACAAGTGCAAACCACAACTTCGAATCTATCTTGAAACCCCACAGCTGCACAACCATGCCTTCCTTGAGCTCATGCTGCTTGACAATCCTATCCCATGAACTATCATTCAGAATATGCGTCATGTAGTCGCACTCATTTTCTTTAAACAATGTACTCATATGTACTACACCCACGTCCAAATTCGGCTCCACAATATTCACCAATAGACAGTTTTTATGATCATAATTTTCACAGTACCCTCTAATTGCCGTAATTCCCCCATCCGTGAAGACATTCCAGCAGTTAATTGTGATGGCAGGCCGGTTCTGGCCAAGGCCACAATCAGTCGAAACTAGAGTCTTCTGAAATAAAAGTTTCGTTTCTGAAAGATTCTTTCCCTCAGCCAGTTTCGACAGAACGTCTTTGAACTCATCAGGCAGCAGTGGTGGCATATTCTTCATCCTTTTACAACTGTCATTTTCGATCATTAAATCCATCACTCCTTCTGATTCTCTGTTAGCACCGTATTCAGAGCTGTGCTTCCTCTTCTTATCCATAACGACGAGTTTAGAATCCTCAATTCGACCTCGATACAATGCTGCTTCTGAAAGATTCTTTTCCTCAGCCATCTCCGACATAACGTCTTTCAACCCATCAAGCAGCAGTGCTGGCATAATCTTCATCCTCTTAGAACTGTCGTCGTCAATCATTAACTCCGTCTCTCGTTCTGATTCTTTATTAGCAAAGCTTCCAGAATCGGAAATATGCTTCCTCTTCATATTCGTAACGACGAGGTTAGAATCCTGAATTCGACCTCGATATGATGTTGCTGATTCTGCTTCGTCAAGAACACGTTCTGCATCCTCTATCTGACATTCGAATTGCATATTCCGTGTTAACTCAGCGATGTAGGTTTCCAATGTATATGGATTATTCGTCATCTGAAATTCAGTTGATGAAAAAGAAATGGTATGTGATGATTGATGAAGAAGGAGAATGAGTATTTTCTTGAACAGAGAAATGGAAACTAGTAGAAAGAAACTAAGCAGCACAAAACAGTTATAAACAAGAACACACCGTTTTCACCTAAAGTACAAGTCTTGATAGGGAAGGTACACCTAGAAGCCTAATATTGACGAATTGGGCGAATTAGCTATAATTTTTTAATTAATAGCATAGATGAAATTTATTCTTTTAACTCAAAAATGATATCTTAGGCCACTGATGATAGGAATCGGTTCATGAAAAAGGCACAGAATCAGTTGTATCAATTTCATTGTCCTGAATTTTTTCATTTTTAAAAAGATTTTTTTACTTATTTTTGTGTTTGCATAAATAATTATTTCAATGTTTCATTATTATTTTGTATATTTTCTAACCCCTCCATCTAGAATAAATGTTTTATAATAAATATTTTGTATTCTTTTTATATCCGTACAAATGTCATGTTTCTATTACCCTAACATTTTACACGTTCAATTAAACTCCGTGTTTAAAAGTAAATGGACATTTATTATGGAACGGAGTGAGTAGTAATTTTTATGAATCACGAAGTTTTAAGAGACACGTTTGGTAATGACAGATCTAAGAGACGAACTGATATTCTTAATTATATGCATAATATTTTAAGCAATATTGATAATGTTTATACATTAATATTTTATATTATTTTTCATGTATTTATATATCATCGATATTTTAAGTAAAATTAATATTTTTTTTATAACTAATGTTTGTCCGTCATCTTATAAAATCGTCTTTCATGATTCCGTGATGTATTGGGAAAACAGCACTTTAAGTTGAAACTAGGTGAAATCGCATTGGTGAACGTTACACAGAGACGCTTTTATCTTCGTCTTTATTTATCATCATCATCACCAAAATCTCTCTGCAAGCCAATACAGGAAAATCAAGAAGAGGATATGGCGACAATGGCTGCTCTTCAGAGCTCATTCACTTCTCTAAATCTCTCTTCAAACTCCTTCTCGGTAAAAACACATTCTTTCTCCCTTTTGCTTCTATCTGTGTTTCTAATTTTACCCTCTTTATTTGCTTATCTTCACTTTAATTGAAGAAATGGTTCGGTTGAGCTCTTGGGCTCAAGCGACCTAGAGAACTTTTTAGTTGGTTAATACTGAGGAACACAGAATTGTTAGAAATGTGAAAAAGAATGGTTTTTACTGTTTTAATGGTGGTTTGTGTCGATTTTGCTTACATAGGGGAAATGCTGTTTGTGAAAAAGCTTGAAATTGTTAAATTAGAAGTTTAGTCATCTTGGGTTTAGTTAGGTAGTGATGATATCGAAGATTATAAACGTTGCTTGGAGGGCGTATTTATTCGTCTTGTTCAACAATTGTAATTGTAATTGTAACTGTAATGCTATATTTCATGTTCAATAATAATTAAAAAAATTAGTTACTTAAATTATTGAAAAAAAAAAAACGGTATTGTAATTCTGTCGATAGGTTTGAATCTCAGAAAGTGCCCCCTAAGTTTTTAGTTCAGTATTACACAATGCTGTTTATGTGGTATAAGTTCTTGCTTTTGTTGAACTGTAAAGTCTGGATTTTGACTAGAGAACTTGATGCATTGCATAGTATGTTACGAGAGAGATAATTTCATCGTAGACTTTGAAACCAACTTCTAGCTGATGATTTCTGAAATGTATATCGATACTTGGTGCAACAGAAGATTCTGTGAAGTTATTGTTTGTTGCAACTCCAGTTTAGAATAATTAGAGCTGTGTATCTGTGTATCCATCCCATCTATGAGAGCCTTGTTGCACGTGATAGGTGAATAGGTTTGTTGATTTTTTTTCCCCTTTGATTTCTATGGACAACATGAAGAATTCAGTAGCAAGTCTGTTAATATGTTATTCGTCTTGTACTTTTGCAGGTGAAATCAGTCGAACCACGATTTTTAGTTTCTGCTAAGGTTGGTTTTCTCCCTTTCTCCATTCATTGCATGTATAATTATGAACGTTGTCCCCTGCTGCTTACTGGACAAGGCTTGTATGTTTGGAAAGTGAAGATTCTTTCACGGATTGGTTTGGTTTGGTACTGATCTCGATCTATAAACTAGTTAATCCCTTCCCTGTAATAAAGCCATGTTTAAAGGATAAGGGCCCAAAACTCAATGTAAAGAAACAAAAAGGGAGTATATCATCAATTATGGTGCTATAAACTCCTGGGCTGCAGCTTTAATTGGCACCAAGGAATTTATCTTCTTAAGACAGCCATTTGCCGATCTTTTCCTGGTTAAGCTATATGTTGACTAAGTTCCGCAAATTTCTCATTGGCTTTTCTCACTTGAGTACTTTGCCAACATTCTTTGCTGGTAAATCCACGTTTGTATTCGTCATTTTGTGGTGCTTATTGGTCTAATAGCAGCTGGAGAAACATTATGGATGTAGTGACAATGAACTGTATTTAAAGTTTTGAGACTAGAATAATGCAATCTACTAGGAGCGCAACAGTCGTGGTAATTAAGGTCAATTTGTGCTTGTGCCTTTGTCTCAAGCGGAACATTTTGCCAGAATTCAGTTTGAGGGCCATAAAGATGCTTGTTACACATAATGTGCGTTCTATGTGCTTTGTGATCTTTACATGTTTGCTGAATTATAGCATAGAAATGGAAAATCTTTTATATGAAGTCTTATGATGATTTGAACCAATTTCCGTACATTTTGTATTATTCATGTCATCATGTGGAAAATCCGTGAGTTGATTTGCAGCTTAAGCGATGGGAGAGGAAAGAGTGCAAACCAAACAGTCTACCAGTTGTACACAAGATGCATGTTAAGGTTGGCGATACCGTGAAAGTCATATCTGGAAAAGATAGAGGCAAAGTTGGTGAGGTTGCAAGAGTCATTACCCACAACAGCAACATAGTAATAAACGAAGTAAACTTGAAGACCAAGCACGTAAAGAGCAAGACGGAAGGAGAACAAGGGCAGATAATCCAGGTAATTCTTAATCTTCTTTCTGCTTGTTAAGTAGACAATACTTTAATAGTTGATGTCCAACTTCCCCATTGTTTTATTGTGTCTGGTGTCCTGTTTCAGATTGAAGCGCCAATTCACAGCTCAAACGTGATGCTTTACTCTAAAGAGAAGGAAGTGACAAGCAGGGTTGGTCACAAGACCCTCGACAATGGCAAACGTGTTAGGTACCTCATCAAGACAGGAGAAATCATCGATAGTGCAGAGAACTGGAAGAGGATCAAAGAAAAAGAGAAAACTACAGAAGCTGTTACTGCTGCGTCTTAAGACGTGATCAGAACCCTCTGCGTTTCTAGTTGTATTCGTTCATTTCATCATGGTACTACTACACCCAGATTATGAAATAGCAGAATTCTCGTTGAGATTTGTAGTCAATGTTACTCTTGTATGAGGAGCAAGTGCATAGTGAAAATCAAATGTAACTACATTACATTTCTTATTTCTAGCCTGTGTTGGCTCTATTTTTGCAAAGAATCAAAGTCTAAAATTTGTTACTATTTCGTTTATTTTCTCAGAAAAACTACTTTCCGGTCATCTTTTTGATAACTCAGAAACACATCGTTAAAAGACTTTGGGTTACTACTCTAGTAATTTTGATATAATTTCAAACTTAGCTCCATTTCAAAAATAAGAAATTAAATACGTGAAATCTGTTTACAACTAGTTTTTTAGTTAACTTTTCAGCTTTATGAATTTTTTTATAAAAGATTTATTACATGAACGTTTAACTTTATAAATAATTTAACTGAAAGGCTTGAGAAGCTAATCAAGTAGATTGTTGAAAAAAATACCTTCTCAACTAATTTTGCTAAATAGAGTTTTTAATCTCATTATTTATATGTTTCTAACAAGTTTAAGGTTGACAAACTTAAAATATTATAATTCGAGTTTAAATTTTAATAATAAAATTCAAATTTCAAGTATTATGATAATAACTCTGAGTTAGGCTCGGGAATAAGATAATGGCTGGACTCAGGCTTTTTTCCTTTCTTTTTTAACGACAATGACTCGACGCGATCTTAGAGGGAAGCCCGTAATCTACCAACTGAGTTTCACTACTTTGTCCACCAGGTTAATTAATATTGACAGCTATGAGAGGAGTGGAAGGAATAGAAGCTGAAGAAGTGAAATGGAAGATGAATGGAAGGTGAAAACATACTGTGTTACAGGAGCAACAGGTTACATCGGATCATGGCTAGTGAGATCTCTTCTTCAAAAGGGCTACAAAGTTCATGCCACTTTCCGAAATCCAGGTTACTTTTCTCAATCCAAGACCTTTTGCTTCTCTCTCTACTTTTCTTCAATTCAGTGTTTGTGGGCTTTCTTCATTCATGTAATTAAATACCATGATGGATTTCACTTGCAGTAGACATGTAGCTAAGTTCATCGATTTTAGGTTTACGTACTGTTTGGCACGGAACTTTAATTGATCGAATTTTAATTGAAGTATATGAATATTAACTAAATTTCAATTAAAACTGATCATTCTAGACACATAATTCATTCGGAGACAATTAAAATGAGGCTTTAGTTCGAAGCCAAACCCGTCTCTTGTAAAGGGAAAAAGGTGTTGAGTAAACACAATTCTCGGTGAAGAATGAAGAAGTGGAATTTTTTTAGGAGTTTGGTGGAAATGTAGCGAAGTTTTCGCCCAATGGTTAAGTAAGGAAGCAAGCAGCTGTTTTGTTCTTGGAAGTACGCATTTCTTCTTTTGGTGATAACAATGATAAATAGAGTAAGATTCTAAAGTTCATTTGTACCATCAAAGATTTTCCGCATCTCTAAAAGCCCAAACCTGTAGAGAGGTTATGCGCTACATCACTTAGTATTTATGTGCTAGCTTCTTACTCTTGTCGCGTTCATAACAGGTTGTAAAAAACTGATATTTGGAGAGGGATATGGTAATAGTACTATAGTATAGTTAATGGCATGAAGATTCAGTATCTGATTCTCGGCTTTGTATGCCAATTGCTGTCATGAGCTTCAATGATGGTTGTGACCACTACTTTAGTGAATCGGCACTCTTTTTGTGCTATGCGTCTGTCCCAATATGTTTTACACTTGAAAGTATGAGTCAGAATGGGGTGTATTTTGCCTAGATGGAAAAGGATTCAAACTGGCTATGCAGATGTCCTTGCAGTATATGCAATATCCAATGTTAATATGTAATTTATTTTGGAGCAAAGCAACGTACCTACTGATTTATGCTTTTTAAAATTTCCAGAGAAGGTAGTGTCTTTGATTGAATCATGGCAAGGCAAGGATCGGTTGAGTCTCTTCAGGTCTGACTTACTTGAAGATGGCAGTTTTGATGAGGCAGTGAGAGGATGTGATGGCGTCTTTCATGTTGCTGCTTCAATGGAATTCGAGATACCCTCGGAAGAAAATGTAGGTAATGTATTATATTGATCATATATGGTGTGTTTCTTTATATCTAATGCATAATTTCCGAGAAATGGAGTTATAAAGACTGTCTGTTGAACTGTTTGATTTGCTGCTTAAAAGTTAGATTGTGTAGCTTGGTAGACTTGATAATCATTCAGGGGATCAGGAGTCCTGTCCATTCAAATGACATTGTACATTGATTGTTTCTATCTTAAATTTCCTTGGTGCCCCATGAACTTTTAGTTTCTGAGGTTTATATTGTAAAAATCATCAGGAACGAAATTAGTTGTCAAATGAAATGACCTTGCTGTTGTCTGAATAAAGTAAAGCATTTCCGTGTGTTGTATCTTCTTCCAGATTATGTTGAATCAAACATCATAGATCCAGCTGTCAGAGGGACACTTAATGTTCTCAAAGCTTGCGTGAAATCTACTACAGTTAAGAAGGTTGTTTTCACATCATCAATCAGCACATTGACTGCAAAAGATAGCTCAGGGAAATGGTTACCAGTAGTTGATGAGTCTTGCCAGACACCGGTGGATCATGTTCTACATGCTAAAGCCAGTGGTTGGGTACTTCTCGTTTTTTCCCTTTTGTCTCCGTATTCCCTTCTCTTCATCACCTAAGGCCATTTGGGTTCAATTATAAATTTTTTCTAGGTCTATGTTCTGTCAAAGCTTTCGACAGAAGAGGCAGCATTTAAATTTTCAAAGGAGAATGGCATTGATCTTATTTCGGTCATAACAACCACTGTAGGCGGTCCATTCCTTACACCTGCTGTTCCAGCAAGCATTCAAGTTCTCTTATCCCCAATCACCGGTAACTTTTCTCACTATCCTGAGTTCTGGACGAAAGCTTGTGAATGATTTTTAAAAAGCAATTCATCACCTACTATATTTCTGAAAATTGTTGAACTTTTGCGGAATTTCGGCATTTGGTTTTAAATTAATGTATGGAAACTTTCCAGTTCTTGGTTTAAATATTAGACAACTGCGAAATTTGAGATGATAAAACACACCTATAATTTTCCGTATAAAAAATAATTAAAGGCCTTGCTAGCACTAAGTTACATTTCATATCAAATGCTGTGCCTTCTTTCAGACACAAAGCCCGGTCGCTCACTGTGATGTTTATTGACTTTTCGCGAATTGTTACTATTTCACAAAGTGCCAGTGAGGACTCTTACATATCAGTTTGACTGGTATTAGGTGATGTGAAGTTGTTTCCTATATTAGCCGCTGTGTACTCAAGAATGGGATCAATTGCTTTAGTTCACATCCAAGACATATGTGATGCACACATGTATCTAATGGAGAAATCCAAAGCGGAAGGTCAATACATTTGCTGCACTCAGAGTTGTGTAATGTCTGAACTGGTCGAGCTTCTCAGTAAAGAGTCCGCTTGCTCCACTCCTGAAAGGTTGATAATCTTAGAAACTTCTGGTTTTGGGTTAATATACTCAGACATCTCAATTCATCATCAATGTTTTTTTATCCACGTGCAGTATTGATGACCAGGAGCTTAATGCAGTCCCTACTGAGATATCCTCCAAGAAGATAAGAGACCTGGGATTTAGTTTCAGGTATAGCATCCCTGACATAATTCGTGAAGCTGTTAGACACTGTATGGATTATGGCTTTCTACCACCTGCCCCTGGTATGGGAAAACAATGAAAGTTGAGAAATCCCAAATTATGCATTATAATAGTTCTCTATCTCAAGAATCATTAGCAATGTCACTCTATATTTCGGACTCCTTTTTTTGCTGTGTCAAGACCTAAACTCTGTAACTTGTGCTTCTGTTAATACAGCAATACTATTAGAGTTTCTGTGATTATTTGAATTCGCCATATGTTTGTTTAGATTACCCCATATGCAATCTTTGCATTCACCTACACTAAATTATGTTTGGAACCGCAAAAGTTTCCTTGTGTCTGACCACTTTACACTCGATATTCCATTTACACAGATCACTTTGCACTTGAATCTTCAAAGCAGTGCATGTAGTTCTTTACGCAGATCACTATGCACTCGAACCTTCAAAGCAGTGCATGTAGTTCTCTCATGTTTCTAAAGTCGTTACAACAACTGAGTGTTTGTTTCTATATGTGGTCCAGAACGGTTTACTCTACTGTACCACATGTTGTATTTTCTCCTGGTGCTTGGGTTGGGTGATTTGTACAGGTACACCATGAGTCACTACAGCATGCGGCACGATGCAAGTGTTTAGATTTGACTGAAACTACACTCATGATTGTTTTGGTTTTCTTTTTTAAAGAGAACTACACTCCTGAGATTGGCAACATATTTTGTCACTCCTTAGTTGACTATGGTTAAATGTGTCTTTAAATATTGGATCTACTCAAGTTAATAGTCTCTTCTTGGTTGTTGTGGCTATGAGTTAGCATGTAGAAGTCTAAAACATTGTGCAGAAATGAATTTCAGAGCTGACTAAAAAGAGCAAGTTTGATATGCCAGAGCATTAATTGTTGTGTTTAGCAAAAAGAAGAAGGTGCCGTAATGTAGCTTTCATGACAGATAGCATCTTCCATTCCATCAAATTTATAACTGCTAGGCTTGGTGAAAGACTGAAAGTTCTTTCTGTTTTCTTGGTAACATTGGTTTTTCAAAAACTGAAATCCCCAGGGATCCTCAAAACTTATACTACTGCCTCCGTCTCAATAACTTCATATATGTCTTCCGTCCCGATTTAAAAGTCCCGCAGGATCGGACACAAGGCATGAAAATGCCCACTCTCTCTTATTGTGTTAAATCATTATTTTGAATTACACATACTGCAGAAGCCACTTGAAAATGTCTTCCTCTGCAGGACTTTTAGTAGTTTTGAATTACACATTTGTACATGAAAATGACCACTTATACAGACTATGAGAAGCCACTTGAACACTTAATTTCAGAGATATACCCGTCCTTCAAAGAGTTCATTAGCAACCCTTACTCGATCATGAATAGAGTAATTCTTACGCCGAGGAACGACTGTGTTGACAAAATAAATAATTTTCTGATAGACAAGTTTCCAGGACAAATATTCAATTTCAGGATTTTCTCAATTATACGGACATGACAGTAACCAACAGACACATTATCAGGATTTTCTCAATTATACGAACATACAGGGACTTCGACAACACGTCATAAGGCTAAAGGTAAACAGTCCAATCATGTTGATGAGAAATCTCAAAGCGGTTGAAGGATTGTGTAATGGGACAAGAATAATAGTAAAAGAGGTAGGGAAACGAATCATCGGTACAATAATTGCATCTGGAGAACACAAAGGAAAGTATGTTGTGATACCACGGATATCACTAAAAACGAAGGACAATTTCAAATGCCCAATACCTTTCACAAGGAATCAATTTTCCATAAGATTATGCTTTGCAATGACAATAAACAAGGCATAAGGACAAACACTGGAATAGGTTGGGATCTAGCTATTTGCCACAACCAGTTTTCTCGCATGAACAGTTGTATGTTGCGTTGTCAAGAGCACGAAGATCATCGGCGGTAAGGGTATTGATAAAGCCCCCAACAGTAAACTTCGATGACTACACAAAGACAAGAAATATTGTATACAAAGAAATACTAAAATATTGGAATAGTTCTTCATCTTATATATTATTATTTATAGATAGGGGGCTATTTGGAATGGAATTGTAATCGGTCCATTTGACTCGATGAACAGTTATTTGGTCTAAAATATACTTCAAATACCCCATTTGAATTCCATTTCAAACATAATTTCACCAAAATCCATCCAAACGCCCATGCAAATTCTATACCAATCAACCCGTAGGAAACATATGTAAACATTATATTTTCCATTGCGATTCAGAATGATACATTTTATGATATATTTCTTATCTTCTATATATTTTACATTTTAATACATTAATAATTAATCATAATTGAGATAGATATTGACATAGTTTTACAGAAGGCAGGATAAATACAACTTACCTAACCATAAAAGGATACTGTATGTAACGTCTATTCTAGTTTTATAAAAAAAATAAAGTAATGATATAAACGAATTGATCCTATATTTAGAGATTAGACATGCATATAGTCGGCCTAATTCTTTATAAACATTCGACATGACGATCAATTTTAATCCTCAGAGTTCCCTTCCAATCGAAAGTGTTGGGGAAAGTCTGCACAGTTTAAAATGTCTGGATGCATTTTGTATATTGTGTAAATGAAAGAGCCCATATTGTAATATACTGACAGCATATGAGGTTTAATTTAGTTTTACAGAGTTTAATAAATGCCATTAAAATATTCAGTTCAGAGTTGGAGATTTCAAAGAAATTGGCAGTAACAGAATTAAATGCAAATTTGAACGAAGCATCATTGCCAGGACAGGTCCCATAAAGGACAATATTTCTAATAATAAATATTTTTTAACTTTTCTCACCAAATATACCCCTCGCTTTAAATTTTAACAATGTCAGATGGTTTCATAAGGTTGTATCTTTTCCAACTGAAATTTGTTGAACTGAAATAAAGTATAAATTATAATTAAATAAAACTGAATTAAACTGAACTGCACTGAATTGAACCGGACTGAACATTAATATTCGTATAGTATTACAAAATTTAAAGAAAAATATGAAATTATGTATACAAAATTGTCTATTCTTCTTTTCCTTTTATATTTTACACATCTGCCATAGATTTTAAGTGTCCTGATCACATACCACTCTCTCTCAGGATCGATGGGACTATAATCGTTATATACACTTTTTTCTTTTTTAAATATGATTGGTGAAACATAAACGAATCGATAAAGAAATCAAGGACGGATTTATCGATTAAGGAGTTTGGGTGGGCTCAAGCCCACCTAAAATTCTATAAAATAAATACCTAGTATTGTTGAGGCATAACATTATGATAGTATGTAAATTGGTTGAGTTGGTTTGGTGTATTGTTGCCAACCAATTGATTATGAGTTCAAATATGTTCTAGTATCTATTTTTTAAGACCTTCATAACTTATACATTCCTTTCAGAATTCTTTTCTGAGCATTTTTATACTAAGCATTTTTATAATATTTACAATTACATATAGGTCCGAATTTTTGTTCTCTATTTATTACTCTTTTCATTTCTTCTCAAATTATCTCCTCGTCAAATCATTTAACTATATAATATATTTTTAAACGTTGGCCTTGTTTTCATATTCATACTTACACCCTAATAATTGATTAATTCTCATAGAAATTTGATTTTGTTAAATAATAATAACTCATCACATTATTATAAGATATGAAAACTATATTTTTTCTTTATAATTAGTATTTTTTTTAATAATCTAACCTTGATAATAGTCATTCATTTTAATTTGTAAAGTCTATACAATCTTATACAAATCCACCCTCTCTATAATTTGTTAAGGGTTCAAATCATTTATAAAGATTTATAATTGAACTTAGTCCACCCAAATTATAATGTATGCATCCGCCCTTGAACGAGATGACTTCAACCTTAAGATCAATAATATTGGTGAACGTGCAACCAGCCCAACCACCCAACCTTCTAAATAAACAATTAATTTCTCTCTCATACACATATTCAACCTTCCAACCAACCCGGTCACAACAAACAAATTATAGTTTATCCATGACCCCAACCAATTCAATAAAATATTATTATAATTTTACCATTATCGTGAAATAATTATATATATAATTAAATATAATAGTCATATATAATATAAAAAAATAACTTAGACAAAAAAATGCAAGGATAATTATGT
>JAYMSP010005354.1:0-13848 GCA_036897095.1 Plantago elongata | reverse complement strand
AGGACGTCCTGAAGAACAACGTACCACCTAGGGAGGATGGGTTCGAGGGTAACGATGCTAACGACGGTGATGAACCAGTGGCATTAGCAGGTGCAGGTGCAGGTGGCAGTAGTGGAAGTAAGCGCACTAGGGGTTATCATAGTGGGGCAAGCATCAAACGTCCCATTGGTCGTAACAAGGCCAATAAGTTGGCTAAGAATGTCACTTCCGGTAACTCTTCCAATGTGGATGTCTTGCATGGCTCATTAGAAGGCTTAAACTCGAATTTTTCCGAATGGGTTGAAGTTGAAAAGGCAAGGTTGGAGCTTGATATGAAGAAGGAGGAGCGTAAGGCGAGAGACATGGAGCTGAAGGCGAGAGACTTGGAGCGTAAGGAAAAGGCAAAGATGTTAGACACGTACATGTCACTTATGGCAAACTACAACAACTTGCCCGAACAGGCCAGAGCAAACGTAGAAGCACTTTGCGCACTCTTGTTCCCTAATAAAGACTAATGGCGAATGATCGCTTCTGTAGTGTGTCGTCTTTGTTTTTTTTAACCTTCTGCCTTGTTTGTAATTTTGAATTTTTCATTATGAATTTGAATTTTGAATTTTAAAGATTGAATTTGGTTTTGAATTTAAATTTGAATTTTAAACAAAAAATGATGTGGCGACGACGACGCGTCACCACTACAGCAAAAACGACGACGCGCCGTCGTCCCGTCACCATTGAGGATAGTCTAATGGTGTGACTGGTATGGCAGGGCGTAGGGAGGGGCATGTGTTTTGGGTCAATATAAGTTAATGCATGTATTTTGAATCTAGTGTAAAAGACATGCATTTTGACCGAATTTTACACCGCTTGATCTATTTGTTGATGTAAAAATTGTGCGTTCCTCATTAACCTCCCGCTTGGTACTAGATTCACATTTTATGTTTATATGTGTAAAATTTAGAGCCAAACACGAAATGACTAATTAATCCTTACTTTTACTAGATCAATTAGTATTATTTGGTTGGATTGTGTTTGTTCATATGTGTTTTAGTCATATTTTCCTTCATTTGTCAAAACTTCTTTTCAAAATTCCCTCCATCCGTTAATTTGTTTATAAATTTCCCTTCCTTTTATATTTTTAATCTTTTTAAATTAGGTTTCATTTTTCAGTCATGTTACCATATCTCCTTGCAAATTTGAGCTTAGTTTTTTCAATTTCTTGGTTATTGTACCAAAAAATGAACTATTTTAGATGTCAAGTTTAGAGTATATGTACTGAACAAAACAAGCTGAATCTTTTAAACAGTTTACTTTATCTTGGTTTATCTTACAGCTACTTTCAGTACAAGGACAATCACAAAAAATGGTCAAAAGAGTTCAATTTAAACACCAAGTTACTCACATCTCAACTAGAAGTGGTAAGTGTCCCACCCTAAGATCGTACCAGTTGGGCGAACCCAAGGTTCTGAATCTAGTATTCCAAATGGAGGAAGCTTAAAGTAAAAACATATTGTACTAAGATGGTTCACAAGCACAAACGATGGGCCATCAGCGGCGCCCGAGTTTTTGGTTTTGGAATGCGTTAATGACAGTGTCCAACACATGCTCCCGGGTTTAAATCAAGTAAATTGGCACTTAAGCATCTGTAAATAGATTATGAGAAGTGGAGGCCATACTAAATAAGTTAAGGACGTGAACCAGAGAAGATCAAATGGAGGGCTTATAGGGAGGAAATTTTTGGGTTTCATTGTACATGTCTTAGCAGGAACACTTACGAACAACGAGATGATCCACGAACAATAAAATAGATTATGACCTCAATTTCCAATTGCCAAACGACAACAATTTTAAAAAGCACTGATAAATAATTACACTTTGATGTGGTTTACATGATTATCAATCCTATCAGCATCTCAGATTCTCAATATTATGGGGATCACTTCTAAGATTCAACACAAAACCTCAAAAACAGGGTAACCACGATACAGAAGCTCTTGCTTGTATGATTTTATAACTAAATCTTACAAACTATGAAATTCACAATCCAGTGATTCCTGGAAAACACGACGACCAATTATACCACTTCAATTAGTTTGAAATCATGAAGCCTGTCTGCTTTACGAAGCCTATTTACAGAAGTCCCTATCTGCATTCAGAACTGGCCCTGCAACAATATAATTCAGATGAACAAAAGTTCATTCAACAATTAAGGACTAATATCATCAAATCAATAGACATGAGTGATGTTAGACCATTGAACAACATATCAATGAGCCAATGAGAAAGTACATATTAGAGACCATGTAGCAGTTTCCCATTAAAAAAAATCTCCAAAACACTCTTTTAACTCATTCCCTATATTATTTTGACTATTTTGTTCAACTAAAATCAGATTTGCTATTTTATAACCTACTTCTCCATTAATGATAAGCTGCTTCCCATCTGTTTTTCAATCAACATAATGAGAGAAATTGGGAGATTGAATATTATTTGAATGAAAAAACACTAAAGAACGAATGAAAATTGATAGTGGTTGAATAAGTGTATAGTCGCATATAATTTAAATGAAAAAAGAATAAAGAGAACAAAAAGTGGATATTAGGTTGGTAAAGTTGTAAACATGAGTTTGTTGGAGTTTGGGTATAGAGTCCAATTCCCAAAAATGGTAATGGGAAACATTATGTGGGGACCTCTAAAATGAGAAGATTCGACCAGGACGAAGGAAGTACTTTATAAATAAATTATATTTTTATTTTTTAGAACCTTCAATAACATATAGTATTTGAATTGACAAGTGAAGCACTAAAACGTTAGGCATGAATATATATTTGCATGTGCATAGAGAATCCATTTTTTTGTGGGCTAAGGTAATTTTAAGTAATCTAAATTTTGAACACTTTTATATATTTTTTGATGTTTTTGCCAAAGTTTTTGCAAAATAAACACCTTTTCCAGGAAACTGCTACAAATGCTCTTGTTTGGCCAATAACAGCAAGAACAGTGAGGAGGTAACCAAAAAAGAAGTTCGTTAAAATGTGAGGTTGCTAAAAACCCACGCTAGTGAAACCAAACAGAGAGTGGTATACCATTTGAGCAATTCATTCAATCACTGCCAAAATCTTCATAGCTCAAGCCTTCTGATATAGTATCCAACCTTCTACTAAGATCTACTTACACAAGTAAAATAAAAGAATTAAAAATCTCTGCCATCTTACAATGTGAGTTACCTAGAGACGAACTGTAATCTTCTACTAAGATCTACTTACCCTGCTGTTCGTTCCCAGCTTGAGGGTCCATAAAGTGTGTGTCTGCTCCCAGAAATGGAGATCTAGAATAGCTCTCAAGTATATCTGAAGATTATTTGTTAGAGAGTGTAAGTTATAGAAAACACTATGAATCGTACTCGCAGAATGAAAAACATGAAGCCACTCATACCCCTAGGTTCGTTAAAGCGTATTTAGAAACAACACCGACCGACTAAAATAATATTCAAAGCTTCCTCGCGAATGGATGCATCTAGGACACAAAGTTTAGCATATATTATGTAGATCAAACATCAGGGAACTACATGCATTGTAACAGCAACCAGATATTTCGGAAGGTATATGCAATGGAAAGAAGAGGAGCTGAGAAATGCAATGCAAATTCTAGGTGTCTATGGTATCATTTGCCAAGTATAAAAGATAATGTGTATGGGGCTGACTGGTATAGAACTAAAACTGAGTGATGTAAAAATTTAGGTGTTTTTAACCCGGTTTCTTCAACTTTAGTCTTATACCAAACACTCCATATATGATGCTTGGTATAATCCTATACAAGAAGCATGAATGACTAATCTAACCTGTGCTATTAGTAAAATCAGCTGTCAGGTCTGATAAACTGAAGTTCCGAGGTATCTGCCCCAGCATTCCAAATGAACTAATCTCTGGTTCCAAGGCAGGTTCATTTAATGCTTGTGAACTAGATTCACCACCACTAAAATTAGAAACCGATGCTTCCCCCATTGCATTAGGAGGCTCTAGAAGATTGTTGTCAGCACCAAATACAAAGGGGGAATCTCCAGTATATCCACCTTCTGATTTAATCACCCCCCTGTTCATCGCATGCATCATTCCTGTGTTTGAGCTCTGTGCCAGAAGCAAGTTTTCCTGTACATCAAACCTTCCACTATGAACCATATTTGTTCCAACTTGCATGCATGGTTGCAAAGACGATGCACCATTGGTGTATGCATTAGGAATGTTCCTAGTATCTTGGTGGATGATCTCCGGTTTTATAGATGGTCCAGCAGGGTGTGGAGCAGGGTAAGCCGAATTGTTGAGCACTGTCAAATGATAACATTTGTTATAAGCAGAAGATTTATTTGAAATGATATCTCCAATTATCTGACCTGCCATGACTAATCAGTTGGTCTCACACGTGAGAGGGTAATACTAAGAATTTGGGGTAGAAATCAGGCCCGGTACCCTCCAGGAATAATAATTTCAAAAACACGACCATTATACATCATCACACTAAATGTAAAGTGGAGTACCGTATATCGTCACATTAAATGTACAGTTTTTTTTTTTTTTTTTGTGAAAACTGTACATTTGCACTCTAATATACAGTCTTTCCTTGATAGGACTTTTTTTGAAATTTTATTTCCAGAAGGTCTTTGGCACCAATTTCCCAAGAATTTTCTCACAATCCCTCTTCCCCACACCCTCATAAAAAATGACCCCTCAGACTTCAGATAAAAAAAATGGAAGGAATGAGAGAAACAGCAATCACTATGAGTCTATGATGCCTCTTTAATATGGAGGATTAGCAACAATTTGGACAGACAATTTATGCTACTGGGTAGGTGCAATTAATATGAACTATGAACAATTTTCCCATAAGTTAATTTTGTTTCTTAGGTCAAGGACATCAACAAGTGTATTCGGAGAAGCTCTTGAAACAAGCAGGGTAAGGACAAAATGAATGCACCTATTATACATTAAGAAACAAGCTCACTTTGATGAGTCTGAGATCCATTAGTTTGAGGAATGGGGGCAGCTCCAGTCTGAAATATTTGCTGCATCAGCTCAACTTGTTTCTCAAGCAACTCATTAAAACGCATTATCTGGTCCTTCACTATCAGCCTCAGATGATATGCCCGGAAGAATTCCTGATTTTCATTTTCAAGCTTTTGCCACACTGCAAGGTGTCCCCAAATATTAATGACAAATTTTAACACAATATGTAAATATCTAATACCAAGGACATTAAAAAAAAAAAGAAAAAAAAAGAAGAAGACTGATGAGCTAGTAGTATCAGAGAGAGGGAGGAGGAGACAATCAGGAAGTCCAAACTCAGACAGAATTTCTCTACAGTAGTAGTAGCTTTTACAGAAGGTATATGAGTTGAGGAAATCAATAGTGGCACGATGGCCAACACATAAGATCATAGTTTACATTTAAGTTAAACAACCAAACAGATTAGGACAAAGTTTGAGATATGCCAGCCATTCCTATTCCTCCAAACAAAGATTCAGCTGGGGAGACAAAGGAGATTTGCTTAATTTGGTTACCCCATAGAATTGGTGTAAGATCATAGTTGAGATTTTAGTTCAACCAATACATTAGGACTGCTTTGACTTATATAAGCCTTGATATTCATCCAAACACAGTTCCAGAGGCAAAAGAGCCTGGGTATGGCTGTTAACAAGTAAATTACATGGGATAATTGCTACCAAGGAATATGAGGCATATCAAATGGATTAATGTCACTGTCTTGCTCATGTCTTCACATGTGAAGGTAACAAGATGAAATCATATAAGAGACTAGAGAAGTTTTAATGTAACAGCATTCATCTCAGTGAGATGTACGATAAGATGTAAAAAAAAATTATTTGCATGGAATGTGAAAGGGACTAAAAAATCAACTATCAATATATATGCTACAGTCTAAAAGTAACTCGGATACTGAGATGAATGTCATCTAATATAATACAAGATACCAGAATAAAGTTCTATCAAATAGTTCGGTAGAGCAGTGAAATTTTATATAAAAATTAAATCAATACATCAGTAGTAAAACTCATACTAATGTCATCATCCCTTTTCGAACATTAAGCAAAAAATATTACCAAGTTCGGTGAACCCCGGCTCAATTTTTGCATGGAGTAACAGGGTATTCACAACTTCTCTCTGGCTCATATAGAGTTGAAGACACCTTTCAATGAGATTTTGAACCTGACAGAACCGGAAAGGACAAGTTTAGAAAGTTAGCAACAGCAAAGACCAGATTTATAGTAACAGCTCGGTGCCACACAGAGTTGCAGCAACAATAGACAATCTGGTAAGTCATAACAGCACTCAAACATGTAACTCTTCTCTCAGTCACTTAACTTGTCAAACAAACCAAAACCATCAGGAAGTCCAGTTGTTCGCATTGATTTCTCATATATGATATATAGAAACCATCCAAGTCTTTTATTCACAAAACTTAAGCTCGTCCAAGATGGTAGTACTATATCTTATCCTGCACTTAAACATATTTCACTCCTCATTTTGAATCCCATCATCAACTTGAAAACCACTCAAATCCTACTCTAGTAGTATCTAGATCCTGGACATCGTTTAACGATTCAAAAACACTGCATGTTAATTGTCTACATTCCCTGTCAGTTAGTGAAGAAAAACGACAAGAATACCGCTATCAATATGGAATGTTCAATAAATGATCGTATTCAGTTGATCAGCTAACCAAACACGTGCACGAGCTATCCACAAATTAATCTTGAGAATTTTACAGTAACTGCCAATTCATGTGATTGAAAAAAGACATAAAATTACCAGCTGTATGTCTTGTACAGAGACTTTCCTAACATCTCCTCCATCAGACATTTGGCCGTTCCTCGAATACCTAGAAAACAATTTAATCATCACACCTAATTAGTGATTACCTTGTTTATATATGACAAGTTGGTCATAACAGAATTTATTTATACAAACAATTGAATAATAAAACACTTAACAGCGAGCTAGCTAGCTCTTATACAATTCCATTGTCCTCTTTGAAGAGGAGATTTCAATTTCACCATTAGAAGAATGATCATGATAACGAAATAGAGAAAAAATGATGAAGCAATTATAACCCCTAAATAATAACTTACGACGAAGATCACAACCAAAATTCAGCCGTATAAATTCCAGAAACAGACGTGAAATTGACGAATAAGAATGATGAGTTGATGGAGAAGATTGAATATTACATATATACCTGCCTGGAATTTGCTCGATTGTCGGAGCCGAGAGTTTTTAGGGGAGAGTATCTAGTCTAGAGAGAAAGGAAACCACTTTCCATTGTACTATTTGATTTGTTGTCAAACTCAATTCGAACTTGGTCAAGGTCAATATCAAAATCCACAAACGATTTTTACATATACAAAAACCTGTGAGTCGGTAATTTCACTACACATACCTGTATTACCGTTAGTATATTTTTAGAAATATAACAAATATTACAATTTAATATTTAAAAACTAATTTATAATGAATTCTAATAATTCAAACAACTTTTAAATTCAACTTTATATAAATTTACTTGCTCATCCATTCTAAATAATTAATTTATATATTTCAACAAATAAATCATCATCTTCAAATTCACTTTCGTCACCACCGCCATCGAAATTCCGACGAATTTTTTTGTTTTTCGAAATAAATTTCGACATGGAAGCTCCACCGAGATCTGGCCTGAGCTTCCAAATGGAAGGTCGAAGCTCAGTCGCCAGAGCTCCGGCATTCGGTGCCTAAGCTCCGGTCTTCTTCTTTTATATATATATATATATATATATTAAAAGTAAAATGGATTTTGTATATATATATATTTTTTAAAAGTAAAATGGATTTTTTTTTTTTTTGAAATTTAATGTATGTTGAGCTGATTTTGATTTGTTTTGGGTACATTTTATTAAGATTAAAAAAATAATGAATGTTTAAGTAAATAACATTATAAGATAGTTTAATATAATGCGACGTCGCACTACCTTATTATACGATAATTCGACGCCTTATCGCATTAATAAAAATTGAAGGGATCTTGAGTTGATTCAATGGTTTAGATCGTAGTACTAACAATAGTACAATGCGACAGTACTATTTCTAGCCATGCCCCTGTCCAAGCTTTATGTAGCTTTGTATAACTTTGTGTGTGAATGGTAAACTAATTATGTAGTTTTGTGCGTAAATTGTAGATTTTTATCTTTTCGTAAATTGTGTATTGTTGTATACTAAGGTTGTGTTCTCTTCAACTAAGATTTATTGAACTAAACTGAACTGAATTGGACTGAACTAAATTGGAGTAAGGTATAAATTATAACTAAGCCGAGCTGAATTGAACTGAATTGACTTTCAGTTGTAGAGAACACAGCTTAATTGTGCGGCTGAATCTTTTTGTGTAGAACTCTCAGGACTTTCCGGACTTTCATAAGAGTTTCTCTTCTACATTAAAAAAGAGACCGTCTTTCGAGAGACCCCTATACATTTTGAAAAGACCTGAAAGTCCCCTCCAAATGGTAAAACTAGACAATTATACCTTTTCTTTTTCGCAACTTGACTTTAGATGATTTTTCGCGATCTTTTAACCCGGATTCATTAAAACGGGTCAAATAAAAACCAGACAATATAATATGTTGTAAAAACTAAACGATACATACTAAAAATTAGACGGTTCAACACAAATGCACAACATAAATATATAACATGAAAAAATAGACAAATATTGGTAAAACTTAGAACATATGTTATTTATATAAAAACTAGATAATATGTGTTAAAAACTAGAGGGTTTTTCCGGACTCTCCAAATGTACGAGAACTTTTATGAGACTTAGTAAAACGAATTACCATCCGTGTCGATTTACCGTAAAAGTAGCACTCGTGTAAATTGTAAAGTGATTAGGTGATTGTTATACGAGCTTGACTAATTGTAGTACACCGTTGCACTGTACTAACGATAGTACACATTTTAAAATTGAACAAGTGGTAAAATTTCAACATTAAAAAATAATAATTAAATACTTAAATAATTTAAATCATTCATAAAATACAAATTACATGAATTTACAAAGTACATCCTCACGAAATGTATATTTATATTTTAAACCAACATTATTCTTTCTTCTCCAAAATTTCTCACCACCACCATCGATGCCAAACACTCACCGGAGCTCCGTATTTTCCGAAAAAAATCGAAGACCGTGAAAGTTCTAGGAAGAGCTTCCTTGATCCGCCATGGAAGATATGCAGATCTATAAGCTCGATCTGCCATGGAATCATCCACATGATCTTCCATGGAAGCTCATCCATGGCAGATTGAGCTTCGATGGAGATTTCCAGATCCATGGAGCTCGAGCTTACATGGATCTCGAGTAACATAACCCATCTTTCATTATGCGGAAGCTTGAGCTGCCATGGAAGCTGGCACTAATCGGGGCTCCTGTTGAGCTCCGGTCAAATAAACGAAAAGTCTTCATTTTTTTAATAAAATTGATGTATTTGTGAATTATATGATGATGAGGAGTTGATTTGATGTTAATGGAGGGTATATTTTTAAGTTCAAAGTTTAATGGGTGTGTAAATAATTTATCCATATAAAATATTTTAATAAAGTGACGTCGTATTACATTATTATGCGAAGTGCGATGTCATGTCGCATTAATAAAAAACAAATGAATGAGATTCAATCTTCAAGTGATTTAGATCGTAGGACCAACAATAGTAAAATGCGACAGTACTATTGTTAGACATCCCCTTGTTACAATTTCACGTATAACAAACCAGGGCTTGGCTAATCTTAGTACTGCGTCACATTGTACTATCGTTAGTACACCATTTAAAGATGTAACTTTTTATTTAATGTAATTTAAAATTGGTGTATTTGTGAATTATTTGATGATGGGGTTGATTTGATATTATTTATGGGTCTATTTGTTAAATTTAAAATATAAAAGGGTGTTAAGTAATTTAGCCTTATGATATATTTTATTATATTGCGACGTAGTGCGGCAGTGCGACATCCTATTGCATTAATTAATCAACATATGAGATTGAATCAAGATTTGATTTAATGGTTAGAAGAAGTGTACTACAGTTATTACAATGCGATGGTAGTATTCGTAGCCATGGCCAACAAACTATAAAATAATGATAAAGTCTTACGTGAGACGGTCTTTAAATAATATATTAAAAATGTATACCTATTCTCAAGTAAATCATTGATATTCGATATTATTAATAAAAAAGTCTTTAATCTCGATGGTGATGTTTTCATACATATGAAAAATGCATTACGTTAAAAGATGGTTTAATTAATAATATAAGTGTGTATCTAGATAAGTTATCCTTGAACTGTTCAATTGGATAATTTTTAAGTTTCGTAACTAAACTTAATTATATAAATTAAATTATACTCATTTGTAATACATATGAAAATTAAATTTTAGTTATAAGAAGATCAAGATAATGTACTAGAGGTAAATTATGTTTAGACCCTCTCTTAGATTTTGTAAGGGTGAATTCTTAAATATGATAATTATACTTTAATCTGTCTTAGTTTAACAATAACATATAATTTTATTTTTTTTTCATTTTCTCATTGGTGCCAAACATAATCTTATTTAGTCAATTTAAAAATATATCCTTATTTATTCCTAATTCAATTTAAATCATTCAACTTTTAACATTTTGTTGTTGAATACCTTATTTATGTTTTAATACCATAAATTAAAATTTATACTTTGATCATATAATTATACTTTTCATAATAGAATTAAAATTTTTCAGAAGTAGATTATGGACTTAATTGCAAAATTATAAATAATTTCCAGGTCAAATTAAATGAAATTGAACATTTGTTAGAATTACAAAAAGAAAAAGAAAAGTGAAAAAACAATTAAGGAATGAAAAATCAAGCTCCATCGGAGCATCGGTGCTTTGTAAACAACTTTGATAGAGCTGTGTACAACTCAAATTAAAGTTGTTTAACAGCTCTAGCCTGAAGTTGTTTACATATCCGTCCACTTAGCAATGATTTTATTTTTTAATTTCTAACAAGTTTTCCTTTATTTTAAATATTTTATTTATTGGTGTGTTGAATATAATAATTCATAAAATATAATTTTAATTTTGAAGTAAATATATAATTTGTTATAAGTTAGGGTCAAATTTATAAACTACATCAAACCTTGTGAAGTGTTGTGTTTGGCTAAATGAAATTTTATTTGACCATTTGGATTTAAATGTAATTCTTAAGAGATATTTGAATTTATATGTAATTGTTAATCTAGAAGGGATTAATATGAGAAGAGGGTATATAATATTTTTATTTTTTAATTTATAAATTGGTACCAGTTGTATCAAACTATCAATACTTATATCCAAGCCCAGTACGATAAAAGTAATTACATATAAATTTATAAATTTGACAAATTATTTAGAAAAAAAATTTACCCTCTGTATTTGATATTTTTTTCACATAATTTATATTGTAAACAAATATTAGAGTCTTACTTGTAGTATAAAAAAGTTAGATTCAAGGTTTTCTTTTATTAATTAGGAGTATTAAATTTATGTTCTTTTAACATTTTGGGGTCATACATAGATGATAGATGAATGGAACACCTTCGGTCATAGACATTTGTAACTCATAAGGACTCCTCCTATTTGCATAGACCACCTCCACTCATATTTAACTCTATGATGCATTCACAAGAAATGTGAAGGTGCTAATTAGGGGTGAGCATCGGTCCAGTTCCGGACCGAACCGAGTCCGGACCGATATGGTCCGGACTGAATTTTGGACATTTTTCAATTTAGAGGTCTGGACCTAAACTAGTTCGGTCCAGGTCCGGACCGGACCGAAAAAATCGGTACGGTTCGAGCCTGGACCGACAATAATCGAATTAAACGAAAACAAAATTGAAAAACATAAAATTCAGATTCAAATTCAACATAGGTGTGGCTCTTTTCCAAATCTGAAAAAAGTCAACTTGATGGTCAGGAGCCTTCTCTTAATTATGTGAACCAACCATTTACGTTGTGGACAATATCTACCGACTTTCTTGTTGCATGTTGCCTCAGACAAATAAAGCTTGAAGAGAGGAAATATGGAGATTTGCTGGCCATTTATTTTCTTACTTTTTCTTTCATTCTCCATGGGTAGTGAAATAAGTAAATGGAAATATGAAGAGAAGAGGTTGAGATCTGAAAATCTGAAGATGGAGGCCGGAGCATAGGAGGTGGAGGGTTGGAGGTAGGCGGAGCAGAGGAGTTGGAGGTGGCAAAGGGGCTAAGCATGGAGGTGGAGCCGTGGAGAGAAGTGGCAGAATCGATGGTGTAGGGAGGCGTGGAGCTCGGTGGGGAGGTGTAGGGAGGCGCCGAGATCGATGGGGTAGGGATGGCGTCGGAGTTCGTGGCGGAGGGGAGGCTCGGAGGTTTGGTGCCGGCCGCCGGGTGGAGGAGAGAGGTGAGCAGTGGGTGGAGGAAGATGAAATGGGGAGGAAGATGAATTGGGGTTAGGGTTTTACTAGGAGGAGGAAGGGAAAAAAAAAATATATACACTCTAATCGGTCCTGGTCGGTCCGACATGCAGTTTTTCGGTATTTGGTCCGGATCGGACCGAGGACCGAGAAATGTAAATTTACAATTCCGAGGACCGATCCTAAATGGTTTAGGGCTGGCCAGAGACCTGATTTTTCGATCCGGTTAGAGCCGGTATTTCGGTCCAGTTTCGTTTTCGCTCATTCCTAGTGCTTATAGTTAGATGAAGAAAATCAACCAATGGATATTTTATAATTATAATGATTTGCATCGTAACTCTTAAACAGGGTTGTGCATAAACTAAAAAATTAACACACAAATGAATAAGGTCTCTCGTAAAACCGAATCGAAATTTGAAAAAACAAATTGGGAGGCGGGAAGGGAAAACCCTTTCACCGATTTACACTCTTCTTCTTCTTCAATCTCTCATTTGGTTAGAGGAAGCAGTTACATTACAGTGAAGATGGAGCGAATACACGTATCGGTGAGAGCCAGACCTCTCTCCCTCGAGGATGCCAAGACTAGCCCCTGGCGAATTTCAGGAAATTCCATTTCCATACCCAATCACCTTTCCAGATTCGACTTCGGTACATCAACATTCTTCCCCTTTCTGCTTTCACTGCAGCAATTCATCCAATTATTGCCGAGAATTACTCTTATTTTACCAATTAGTGTAGTTGCAATGAATAATTTCACTTGATTTGCAACTCAATTGTATTTCTCAGCTGTTTTACTTAAATCATTTCAATCATGTTTAGACCGCATTTTCGGAGAGGACTGTAAGACTGAGGATGTGTACTTTGCACGTACTAGAGATTTAGTTGCAGCTGCTGTTCGCGGCTTTAATGGTATTCTTTTTAAATCATTTGTTTTTGCCTTCGTATAGAAATTAGCCACCGGTTTTTTAATCATGCAAGTATTTGCTGATTCTGTGTTGAATTTGAATGTAGTATTCTGTTTGCTAGTACTAGATTGGTTAAATTTCAAGCTCACTCGGACAAAATGCTGTTTTTGTAAGGAACTGTCTTTGCTTATGGACAAACTAGCAGTGGAAAAACTCATACTATGCGAGGATCAAATACTGAGCTTGGAGTTATTCCCCTTGCTGTACATGACCTTTTTAATATAATACAGCAGGTATTCTTTTCTAGTAAACCTTTTATTGTTTAAACTTTTAGGTTAACCTAGATACCAAGCATGTGGATTACAATGCTAGTCAGCAACATCATAGCGAGAGAATGGGTCCGTAATTGATGCTCCACTTGTTAATTCCATGTCTATGTGAAACCATTATGATACACCCC
>JAYMSP010005353.1:0-13851 GCA_036897095.1 Plantago elongata | reverse complement strand
TTTCGGTCGACACAATTACATTTCAACATGGGGATGTAGCTCAGATGGTAGAGCGCTCGCTTAGCATGCGAGAGGTATGGGGATTGATACCCTGCATCTCCATTATTTCCCTTTTGTGTGTGTATATTTTTCAACATCATGTATATCTTTGGAAGATTTTTCTGCATGGAATTTTTGCATTTACCAATGCTTTTATCTCCCTCATACACTATAATAATTTGACCACAGTTCGATGATCTAACACAACTTTTTTTTTTTCACTTAGCATGTGAGATCTTCTTCTGTCTTTAATACATACAATGTTGGAATTTTTTTGCATGGAACTTTTGCATTTTTGCTTATGTTCTTTTCTCCCCTGATAGTGTAATAATCTTACCACAAATTGATGAACAATGAAGTGCAGCTCAGTTGGTAAGACGCTTCAACTTCAACCAATAGATCGGGGATTCGAGTCACCCTTTAGCCGTTAAAAAAAAAAACTTTTTCACTTAGTGTGTGATAGGTACAAGGACTAATACCCTACAATCCGCATCATCATTTTTCCTATTTTCTCCTTTCCATATGTTCTTTTCTCCCATATGTATTATAACAATCCATGAATCGATATAGATCCGACTATTTCGGTCGACACAATTACATTTCAACATGGGGATGTAGCTCAGATGGTAGAGCGCTCGCTTAGCATGCGAGAGGTACGGGGATCGATACCCTGCATCTCCATTATTTCCCTTTTGTGTGTGTATATTTTCCAACATACTGTATATCTTTGGAAGATTTTTCTGCATGGAATTTTTTCATTTACCAATGCTTTTATCCTATGTTTTGAAAACCGGATCGACCCGGCCGGTCCGACGGTTTGACCGTAAAATCGGTGGCGAACGGTGCGTTGTAGTGCCATAAATCGCTAAATAGCCGTTTCCCAAAAAACTACTCGAGCCGGCGGAAAGCCGGACCGAACCGTTGAACTGGCAAACCCGCCGGCTCGAGCGGTTAAAAAAAAAAAAAACCAACCTTAAATTACCAACTACGTTTCTTTAGTGGAGAGCTAAAACATTGAACAACCATGGCGGCTCCATCTGAATCCGTCCAATGCTTCAGCCGTAAGAAGACCGTCGTCGCCGTCACCCACTACAAGCGCGGCCGTGGTCTGATCAAGATCAACGGAACGCCGATCGAGCTAGTCGAACCGGAGATCCTCCGATACAAGGCGTTCGAGCCGATCCTCCTCCTAGGTCACCACCGATTTGCTGGAGTTGACATGAGGATCCGAGTCAAGGGAGGAGGTCACACTTCTCAGATGTACTTGATTCGTCAGTCGATTGCGAAGGCTCTGGTGGCGTATAACCAGAAGTATGTCGATGAGATGTCGAAGAAGGGGATCAAGGATATTCTGGTCAGGTATGATAGGACTCTGCTTGTGGCTGATCCGAGAAGGTTCGAGCCGAAGAAGTTCGGTGGACGTGGTGCTCATGCCAGGTTCCAGAAGAGTTATCGTTGAAGAAGGTGTTGTTTTGCGTTTTGGTTTTATGCCTTGTGTGAGAATTTTTTTCATTTGGAATTGAGGATGGGATATAGATTTCAATTTTGGAATTTGACATTGTTGGTTATTATTAGGTTAATATCTCAGTTTCATGATGACCTTATTGTTTGAGATTCTGTTATTTTATGCTATTCAAAACTTTATTAAAAAAAAATACGTTTCTTCAGTTCATTTTCGTTTCTTCTTTTCTTTCTTCTTTCTGCGACGAGTGGGTGGCGCCGTGGCGGAATTCGTTGCGGAATTTGGCTTCATTTCTCTTCATCTGGCGACGAGTCGGAATTCGTCTTCTTCACGCGATTTCTATCCGATTTCACGGAAAGCGGGTCGGATCTGTCCATTTTGGAACAATTCATCGGCTGGAACGGGAGAGGGGAATTGAAAAACATTAGTTGGGTACTGAGGGAAATTCGAATTTGGAGTCGGAATTGGATTCTAAGTGAGTTTGGAAATCGAATTCGGGATTGTCGGAGTGGAATTCACGGACGACATGAGCGGCGATTTGGGCGAGGGATTGGTTGGAGTAGGTGCTAAAGCTGGGAGCAGGAGGTGAGGATGTTATAGAGGTGGATTGCATTTTGGAATTTTGTGGAGACGAAGAAGAAGATGAGGCGATTGTGAGTTTGTTTGAATTTGTTCAAATTGAATATGTATATATGAATATAAAATATTTATAATATTATATATGACGATATATATGTTCAAACGGCTCAAAAACGGCCCAACCGGTCCGATCCCGGTTGAACCCTTTCTAGGGGGTGAGCGCTTAATTGTCCGATCCGGCTTTTAAAACATAGCTTTTATCTCCCTCATACACTATAATAATTTGACCCACAGTTCGATGATCTAACACAACTTTTTTTTCACTTAGCATGTGAGACTCTTCCTGTGTCTATAATCTAACATACAATGTTGGAATTTTTTTACATGGAACTTTCGCATTTGCTTATGTTCTTTCCTCCCTTGATAGTGTAATAATCTTACCACAAATTGATGAACAATGAAGTGCAGCTCAGTTGGTAAGACGTTTCACCTTCAACTAATAGATCGGGGATTCGAGTCACCCTTTTACCGTTTTAAAAATAAAACCTTTTCACTTAGCGTGCGAAAGTTACAAGGACTAATACCCTACAATCCACATCATCATTTTTCCTATTTTCTCCTTTGCATATGTTCTTTTCTCCCATATATATTATAACAATCCACGAATCGATATATATCCTACTATTTCGGTCGACACAATTACATTTCAACATGGGGATGTAGCTCAGATGGTAGAGCGCTCGCTTAGCATGCGAGAGGTACGGGGATCGATACCCCGCATCTCCATTTTTTCCCTTTTGTGTGTGTATATTTTCCAACATACTATATATCTTTGGAAGATTTTTCTGCATGAAATTTTTGCATTTACCAATGCTTTTATCTCCCTCATACACTATAATAATTTGACCATAGTTCGATGATCTAACACAACTTTTTTTTTTTTCACTTAGCATGTGAGACTCTTCTTGTGTCTTTAATCTAATATACAATGTTGGAATTTTTTTCATGGAACTTTTGCATTTGCTTATGTTCTTTTCTCCCTTGTTAGTGTAATAATCTTACCACAAATTGATGAACAATGAAGTGCAGCTCAGTTGGTAAGACGCTTCACCTTCAACTAATAGATCGGGAATTCGAATCACTTAGCGTGCGAAAGGTACAAGGACTAATACCCTACAATCCGCATCATCATTTTTCCTATTTTCTCCTTTCCATATGTTCTTTTCTCCCATATATATTATAACAATCCACGATATAGACTCGATTATTTCGGTCAACACAATTACATTTCAACATGGAGATATAGCTCTACTATAGTAGAGCGCTCGCTTATCATGCAAAAGGTACGGGAATTGATACCCTTCATCTCCAATTTTTTCAATTTTTATTTTACCTTTTTTGTTTGTGGTCTTTGCTGAGGAAAATTTTCCTGCATTTCCCAATGCCCTTTTCTCCCACATACAATTTAGCAACCCAATTACAAATTAATCAAGATTACACCATTGGACCCAATAATTTCCATATCTTTGTTTACTGTATATATTTTGGAAGATCATGTCAGGCATTTTATCATTTTCTAAAAGTTTCTTCACCACATACAATGTAACAATTTGATAATAAATATAATATAATTTAATTATACATTTTATATTTAAAAATTAATTAATTTGTAATCTAAATCGAGAAAATATAGTTGAGAAAGATGCAAGTGACAAGCTATTTATGTGATATGACCAAATACTAATCAGATATGTATATTTATGTCAACGAAGTGATACTTGTCAAACAGTCTTGAGTATGGAGAAAGACATGTGTCGTCAGCTGGTGCAATTTTGTCACGCTAGCTCTCTTCAGATGTTACCAATCTGTAGCGTAAGACTCGAACTTGAAAATGGCGGATCGTTTCTTCCCTAGTCCTATGCCAGATTTCGTACCGGAAAACCCAAAACTCAATCCAGAAGAAGAAGGGAAAATCCACGAGCATGGAGCTCAAGACTCACTTCTCAGGCTACTCGCCATGCCCTACTCCAATCTCTCCAAGCAACTCCAACGCACAGCTCTTGACCTCAAAGAAACTGTCTGTATCTACTTTTATTTCACCCTTTTTCTCTTTCAATTCAATCTCAGCTTTTGTTGTTTACTTGATTCATTGTCTTTAAGAATTGTTATTAACTTGTTTCATAGTGGTTGATGGTTTTTTTTTTTTTTTTTTAATGGCAAATGTGACTCGAACCCTACCTATTGGTTAGAGGGAATTGTTGTTAGAGGGGAATCGCTGTTGATGGCCTTGAAGCTCCTCAATCCGCATATTAGTACTTAAATTGGTGTTTCTTGAAATGAACTCATATGACATGAAACTTTGACTCCTACTTTATGAGCAATTCAAGGATTTAGATTTTAGACTGCATTTATCTCTGGATAGGTGAGAATTAGCCTGAGGAAGCAAAATTTCTAGTATTTTTGCTAGTGTCTCAGAAATAGAAAATGCAAATTTTGTTAAGTAGACAGTTCCATGTTGATTTATCTGTAGGCGTTGAAAAAACGGAAGCTTTTGGATATTCCCAATTATGGTTAGGTTTTTAATTCTTCAGGATTTGAGGTGCTTTGTTTTTGTTTTGGTGCACAGATAGTGGTGGAGACATGGGGTCTTACTAGGCAACATGTGGAGGATTTTACTCTGTATACTGGTACACTTGGTACTGCTTTTTTACTCTTTAAGTCCTTCCAAGTAACCCAGAACAAGAATGATCTCAGCCTCTCCTTGGAGATGATTAAAGCCTGTGACTCTTCTTCCAGCAACTCCGGGTTCGTGTTTCCGAAGCAGCCTAGCTCTTTTTATCCATATTTGGTGTTTGATTATAGATTATTTACATAGATAATGTATGTGATGGTTTGAATTGTTACTCTTTAGTTATAACATGCAAGGTCATTCAAGGTCACTCAGTTTGTAAGTATTAGAATTGTAGATGCAATTTCTTCCTATGTTCAGCTCAAACTTTAAAGTCCAAGAGTTAAGGTCCAGAGAGTTACAAATCAAAGTATCTTTGACTTCAATTCGACTGTAGACGGGCCGAAACTTCTCCAGTATAATGTGACTTGACATGTCCGTGGAATAATATTATACTTGAATCCTTAAATGGTGGTATGATGATGCCAGGGATGTGACCTTTATATGTGGGAGAGCTGGCATTTATGCACTTGGTGCTGCAGTGGCGAAGTATTTAGGTGACGATACAGCACTAAATCATTATTTGACCCAGTTCAAGGAGGTTAGTTTACATTGGCAAGGGAACTGTTTCTAGGTTTTGTTTGCTGATTATCACTAAACTGATAGAGATGAATTCCATTGTCGAGCAGATAAAGCTGTCAAAAGATCATCCTGATGAATTACTGTATGGCAGAGTTGGTTACTTATGGGCTTGTTTATTTCTTAACAAGCACCTGGGCAAGGAAACAATACTGCTATCATCCATGGTAATCGTATAAGACTTCAGTTACTTGAATTTGCAAATGCCGCTTTAATTAGCTTGTTTCTCTTCATAGTATCACTGATACATTCTCTTTCATGGGCAGGGTAATACTGTGAGTGAAATTATAGAAAGCGGAAGGAACTTGGGGAAAATGGCTGGGAGTCCATTGATGTACGAATGGTATGGTGAGAGGTACTGGGGTGCAGCCCATGGGCTGGCTGGAATCATGAATGTTTTAATGGAGTGTCAACTGGCATCAGATGAGCGTGAAGATGTCAAAGAAACTCTTAAATACATGATCCACAACCGACACCCTAGCGGGAATTACCCTGCTAGTGAAGAAGATAAGAAGAGAGATGTCCTGGTGCACTGGTGTCATGGAGCCCCTGGGGTCGCTCTCACACTCGCAAGAGCAGCTGAGGTGGTGGACTTAAAACCCTGTTCTTTGAACTTGTAAATGCTTTCTCAGTTTTCTTGGTTATTTCTCAAAATTCATCTAGAAAATCTTCTCATTTCCCCCTTGCCAGAAGCATGTGCCAATGCATATGTACCACTGTGAATGATTTGCACTCATTTTCCTGATCTGGGCTTGACTTCCTGCTTGAACTTTTCGAGTATTAGTCCCGTTACTCTGAAGCACCTAAATATCCGGAAATCTGAAATTCAACAATGTAAATTTCATCACAGCTGAAACTAACCACGTTCTCTAGTATTCTTTACAATTTGTAGGCGGGATTGAAATCAAACTGAGTGTAGACTATTTATATAATAAAGTGTGATTCAAGATCAAGTGGTTGTGTTATTTTGCACTCAAGGTTATTAATTATGCTTACTCTTTATTATGAGAGTACTATGTGTTTTATAGTATGAATTCACAGCACCATACTCTGTGTCTCCGTGTATGATGCTAAAAGAAAGTCTTTAATATCCAGGTGTTTGGAGATAAAGAGTTTCTGCAAGCTGCCATGGATGCAGCGGAGTTAGTTTGGAACCGTGGCCTTTTGAAACGTGTTGGAATCTGTCACGGTATCAGTGGGAATGCATACGTGTTCTTATCACTTTATCGACTGACTGGGATTGTCGAATACTTGTACAGGGCAAAAGCTTTTGCATGCTTTTTACTTGAAAGGGGTCAGATGCTTATGTCAAGAGGAGAAATGCATGGTGGTGACAGTCCATATTCACTATTTGAAGGTATTGGTGGTATGGCTTATCTGTACCTCGACATGGTTCATCCAAAGAATGCTAGATTCCCTGGTTACGAACTGTGATGATATTGTTGGGCTACATGCGCCTAGTAAAATCACTTCCGTTAGTCCAAATGCTTGTAAATATTGTATCGTCTGGTGTTTAATTTATATGTATCATATTAGGAGTAAAAAAGTTTGTGTACATATTTGGATGATTGTTCTCCCCTTGTCATTAGAAGTAAAGAGGCAAAGTTCCATAGTGTTAAAAACATCTTACACATTAGTACTAAAAGACTTTGATTTGATGCTGGTAATTTTAAAACAAAACACTGTTAATAAATCACCCTTAATTACTTTAAAATCTATGTAATTTTAAAAACTAAAAGCAATCATTAACCCGCACATGATCTGAATGTATTCATCTGTTGCTTACGGAAAATGGGCGTTGTAGTCCTCATTACAAGCATCGCTGGACCGTTTTCCTTACAAATTTAAACAAATTTCGGTATGAACGAGAACCGGCCAGTTCAGTTTTAAATACACAGGTATCAACAAGACAACAACGTTGTTATTACAAAAAAAAATAGACGTCGTCATCCTCATTACAAGCATCACCTTGAGCATCCTCCATTCCATTAGTCTTTTTACAAACAACTTGATATCGTCCAATCATGACAGGTTACTAATAAATTACAATATGTTCATCATTATACAAGCATTCACAAACAAAACACAGTAGAAATGAAGATGGCTATACCTTTAAATGAGTGATTCTTGGGAAAGTACGAGCAAAATAGATCCCATCAATAATGAGAGAGATTCTTGAACCAATTAGTCAATTACTTCGATGTTAGCATGATTTTTATTGGTAATAACATTACATATCCATCTTATCTTATCTGACATATACTCCTTCCATCTCTAATTTAAATTTCTATAAAATCAGACACAAATTTTAACGCAATATAATAAATTAATGTGAATATATAAAAGTAATGGTAGAAATAAATTGGGGAAGTTCATGAATCAATTTAGATTATTATAATGAAATGTAGGATTTAAATATTTTTAAATATAAAAATGAGAATTTGAAGCAAAATATGAAAGGTTAAAAGAAGAATACGATAATGGAGGATAAAATTACATCACTGTTAAGTTGTAAAGCGTTTCTTTTCTCTCTCCGAGGGATGGTGAGGCCACTAAAATTTCCGAGAGTTGGTTCAGAAGGTCATGTTCCACGATCTACATTAACTGCTATCTAAAACTTGCCCTTTAAACCGTTTTTTGCATAATTATTCTTCCTTTTCTCCTTTAAATTTGTTCTTGTTGATCTCGTACTGCATTCTAAACTGCAGTATTTAAATCTTTGTTGTGTCTGTTTGTTGCTTGTTTCTTCTCTGTTGTTCTTTGTGTGTTTTTTTCGTTGTTCTGTTTGACAGGTCCTTCTTGTCCTGTTTCCTCCTGTTTTCATAGTCCTTCCACTTGGTTTTCGTTCTTCGGCTTTCATGGAGAATGAAATCAATGATCTCGGTAAAAAGCTCCTTCTCACTTCGATTGAGGAAACTAAGGTTTCAGTCCCTTTTGAAGTTTGGAGTGCAGTTTCAATTGATCGAGATGTTTGTCTGGTGGGGCGGTTCATCTGGAATCGCTTGAGAAGATGGTCTTAAGCAGTTGGAATTTGCTCCGGGGGGTGAAAATCAGTAAGATTGGGGATGATCGGTTGCTCTTTCGATTTATGCACGGGTTGGATAAACGTCCGGTTTTGGCAATGGGGCCTTGGTCTTTTGATAAGAATTTGATTGTGCTACGTTCAATCCCAGAAGATGGGGACCCAAGCACCATGACATTGAATCACACTAATTTCTTTGTTCATGTTATTGGGGTACCTTTCACTCTTATGCATAAGCAAATGGCAATTTTTCTGGGTAACACAGTTGGCTCATTCACGGATTTGGGATATGATGAGTCGAAAGCTTTTTCCGGTTCGGTCATACGACTCAGAGCAACTATTGATATCAGCAAGCCAATCAGGAGAATGGTTCAAATCACAGGTCCTAATGGTGAAGAGGTAACCATTCGGTTGGCGTACGAGCGGTTGCCTAATATCTATTACTATTGTGGTCGTCTTGGACATCTAGTCCGGGATTGTCACAAATGCATTGAGTTTGCGTCTGAAACTGGGGAGATACCAAAGGAAAAACTACAGTATGGAGAATGGTTAAGGACACACGTAAATAACCTACATCAGAAGCATGTGTCGGGAAGCCTTCAGGAGGTCAATAATGTCACCAGTGTTGGTCATCTGGCAGGGTCACAAGTAAATCAGGTTGCATAAAAAATTGTGAGTATAGGTACGGGTTTGCAGGTTCAGAAATCTCCCTTGGGCAGCGGTTATAATGATGGATGAAGCAGTTTTATGTCAGTTACAAAGAGTTCAGAGGATCAGTTATGTGTATCATAAAAGGTAACTGCTACAACTAGTACTGCAGTGGATCTGCATGGTAAGGGTAAAGCGGTGGTTGAGGATTGCAATGGCTTGTTTACTCCAGACTCTGGGAGAGGTTCAAGCAAAGGAATGATGATGACATGGATATTAGTTGGAGTTAATCAAAAGATTGGTTGTGATTAGTACAGACGTCACTGCTAGTACTGGGAAGGTTATTTCAGATGAAGCACATGTAATGTTAGTGGGAGGCACAATACTGACTTCTCTGTTTCTAAGGATGGGTTGATTCCGTTGGTACAAAGTCTTTCAGACGGTGTCCAGTACTCAGGATTATTGGCGGATGCACATAAGGCGTTTACTCAACATTTGTCTACACAAAAACCAGAGAAAGTTCAAAGATGGCTTTGGAGGCCACCGTTGTCTACTCTTGACAATAATGCAGGTAATGAAAATCCAGTGAAGAAAAGGGGGCGGCCTGCAGGAACTGGTTGTGGTAAAAAGAAAGGGATGGATGATAAGATTCAGGATGAGGATCAGCAGTTGGTTAAGAAAGTTCGATTTGTTGAAGAGAGCGCAGCTCCGGGACCAGAGGCGGTGGTTGATCAACAACCCAGCATATCACCATGAGTTGTTTATTGTGGAACTGTCAAGGCCTAGAGAACCTTTGGACAGTTCGGGCGTTGAGGAAGCTCCTCAACGAGCATCACCCCCAGATTATCTTTCTTATGGATACTCGACTTGGGGATTCAGGAATTGATAATTTAAAGCAACAGTTTAATTTGTATGGTCTTTGTGTACCCTCCATAGATTTTCCTGGAGGTCTAGTTTTATTGTGGGATAAGAACGTGTCTGTTTCGATCTTAAGTTACTCTAAAAATCATATTGATGCCAATGTACAACTCTTTAATAGTAATATAATTTGGCGTTTTTGTGGTTTTTATGGAGATCCTGTCACTTCTAAACGAAAGGATACTTAGGAACATTTTGAAGCATCTTGGTGATATGTCTAGTCGTGATTGGATTGTAGTTGGGGACTTTAATTAATGAAATTCTTTATCATGATGATAAGCATGGTGGTATTTTTACTCTGGAATGGCGTATCCGAGACTTTTGTGAGACTTTAAACTAGAAAACTTACTGGATACATAGGAAACCATGTGGAAACAAAGAGCCCGGGCATAGTGGATGGTTGAGGGAGATCGAAACACAAGATACTTTCACTCTAGAGCTTCTTTGCGAGCAAGGTTAATGAGATTGAAAGCTTGCAGGATGAAAATGGGATTTTACAGGACTCGACTTCTGAAATTTGCCGTATTGCTTCTTCATACTTTCAGTATATATTTGCTTCCAGGCTACCATCGGACAGTGAGAGTGAATTTGAAGATGTGGTGAGGACTATGAAAACATAAGTGGACCAGGCCATTAACCAAGATTTGCTTCGTCCTTTTACTGACCGGAGGTGAAATTGGCTCTTTTAAATATGTATCCTACAAAATCACCCGGTCCTGATGGTATGCCTGCACTTTTTTTATCAAAAATATTGGTATGTTTTGGGTCCTAGTGTCATTGACTGCATTCTTAGTATTTTGAATGATCATGTTTTGCATCATAAACTTAATTACACTCATATCGTTTTTATACCTAAGTGTATTTCTCCTGTTATGATGACCCAGTTTCGTCCTATTAGTTTGAGTAATGTGATTTTCAAGATAGCTTCTAAAGCTTTAACGAATAGACTCAAACCCCACATGAATACTATCATTGCTGAAACTCAATCTGCATTCGTCCCCAACAGGTTAATCACTGATAATATTTTGGTGTCTTACGAGATCAATCATTTCCTTAAATGAAAAACTAGTGGGAAGGATTTTGACATGGCTTTGAAATTAGATATGAGTAAAGCGTATGATCGTGTGTAATGGCTCTTCCTGAAACGTGTGTTAGAGAAATTAGGTTTCCATGAGCATTTCATCTCTTTGATCATGCTTTGTGTGAGACTGTTACTTATTCCATTATGTTGAATGGTGAAGCTTGTGGGAACATTCAACCTCTGAGGGGTATTCGACAAGGGGATCCTCTTTCCCCGTATCATTTTTTATTTTATGCGGTAGCTTTTAGCTCTCGTCTTACTGATGCGGAGTGTAGGGATGTGCTTAAAGGGGTGGCTGTTACTCCTTATGCATCAAGGATCTCACACTTATTATTTTTAGATGACACACTTATTTATTGTGATGCTACTTGTACTTCAGCCAGGGAGATTGCAAATATTCTTCATCGTTACAGTTTGGCTTCGGGGCAAGAAATCAATTTGGAGAAATCAACCGTAGTTTTCAGTCGTAACACTACTAGTGACCGTATTGCTGCTGTTAGAGATTGCCTCCCTGTTAGGGTTGTAGACAAGCACGAAAAGTACTTGGGTTTACCAAAAGAGATGGAGAAATCGAAGCAGGAAGTGTTTGGTTGGCTCCAAGAAAGAATTTGGGACAAGACAAAAGGTTTTGGAGACAAATCCTTACCGAAGGCGGGAAAAGAGGTACTCATTAAACGGTTCTCCAATCTATTCCTACTTATGTTATGAGATGTTTTAAATTGTCAGATTATTTGTTACATGAGTTGGAATCAATTATTGCCAAGTTTTGGTGGGGAGAAAATAATCAAAGGAAAATACATTGGGTCAAATGGGATGTGCTTTGTGAAAGTAAGCGGGATGGTGGCATGGGATTTTGTGATTTGGGTGCATCCAACCAAGCAATGCTTGGCAATCAAGTTTGGCGCATTTTACAAAATTCTAATGCTTTGTTGAGTTCAGTTCTAAAAGTTAAATATTTTCCTAATACTAGTGTTTTGGATGCAACTTTAAATACTAATGCATCTTACACTTAAAAAAGTATCTTTGGCTCAAATGATTTAGTGTGACATGGTTTACGTTGGAGAGTTGGTAATGGGATTAATATCAAAATCTGGGAAGATAATTGAATTCCTAGAGATAATTCATTAAAACCAATGACTCCGGACTTGTATGATTTGGAGGACCACATTGTTTCTTCTTTGATCGACTTTGATAATAATTTGTGGGATGAACATATTCTTCAAACGCTGTTCTGGGAAGAAGATATTCAGTATATTCGACAAATTCTTATCCCACACATGAAAATTGAAGATGTGTAGGTGTGGCACTATTTCAATAATGGCCAATATACGGTCAAGTTAGCATGTCGTCTGTCCAGGAAAATGAAGAAAGACCGACTTCAACTTTCTCGTCCAGGTACTAGTGCACAACCAGGCAGCATGGATTGGAATTTCATTTGGAATTTGGGTTTACCCGGAAAGGTTAAAGTGTTCCTGTGGCGATTACTGCAAAATGGGCTCCCTTTACCTGATAATTTGGTGCATCGCAGAATTTTGGCTTTGTCAAATTGTCCACTATGTTCTAACCACGTTGAAGATGCAATGAATTTGTTTTTACATTGCCAATTTGCGCGTCTGATTTGGGCTTTGTCAGATATTCCGGCTACTGCTCTATATTCCACGGTCTCGACTGTGAGGGACTGGGTTTGTTATGTTAGAGCTTCAATAAATAAGGATCAATTTCTCAAGTTCGTATGCCTTTGTTGGAGTATTTGGTATCACCGCAACAGAGTTGTACATGGGGATACGGTTGCTGATCTACAACAGACGATCTACTTTGTTGTTTCTTTCATTGCCAGATTCAAGGAAGCTAAATTGCGATTTGCACTGCCCAGGTTTTTTTAGGAAACTCTATTTGGCATCCACCCCGTTCCCCGACTGTCAAGATCAATATTGATCCAGCTATTTTCCGGCAACCACCTGCTGTTGGTATTGGATTGGTTGCTCGTGATTGTACCGGAGCAGTTCTTAAATGGTGTCATAAACATTTCCAGATTCCTGTTCAACCAGTTATTGCGGAAACGTTGGCAGTGGTGGAAGGTCTCAAGATGGATGTTAATAGTGGATGGACACATATTAATATGGAAGGTGATAATCTTTCTGTTATTAATGTTTTTTCGAAATAAGGAGGTGGACCTTTCTGGAGCTGCGATTTATGCCCTGGAAGGCCTGGAACTGCTATCTTCTTTCCAGTGTGTAGAGTTCACTCATATTAGAAGGGAAGGTAATGTTGTGGCTCATAGATTAGCCAAGGAGCTTTATGTCGCCTATGATGGAGACTCATGTTTACCTTTCTAATTTGTAACTTCACAGTGTACTTCATTTGCTATTCAATAAATGCAAACTTCTTCTAAAAAAAAGAATTAGGTATGAAAGGAGTATATTATAACTACGAAACCGATATACAAATAGTACAGTAATAACTTACGACTAATTAAACTTTTATTTTATTTTTTGAGAGCCACTGATTAAACTTTTAAAACTAACACATTCAGCCGTAATTTCAATTGCATTAGACCGTCCACTGTACGGGTGATTGCGGCGCCTGCCGCGACCGCTGCTGCCCACTGAGGGCGGCTGCTCAGCAGCTACAGCTGCTGAGCAACTCTGGGGTTGGGCGCCCGGGCCCCAACGGACATGTCCCAACCCAACAGCTGGGACACTTAGCCGGTCCTGATTGGACCGGCCACCCAGGACCGGCCACTTTTTTATTTTTTAATTAAAAAAAATTCGTTTAATAAAAATAAAATTATATAT
>JAYMSP010005352.1:0-13855 GCA_036897095.1 Plantago elongata | reverse complement strand
TTCTAAATGAGGCAATGCAATGATGAGACATTGATGAATTGGTTACATCAAGACTGTTGAAGCTAGAATCTTCACATAATGATGGTGTACTGTGTGTTTCTTGGCTTGAAGATGAGTGGTAATTTGCATACCAAGATTGAATTTCTCCCATTTGAGTTATGAAAGCAACAAGGAAAGAATCAGAGAATAAGTGATTTGGTTATGAAAGGATTGGAATAATTTGTCCTAGTGGAGACATGTATAAATAGAGGATGTTAGGCCATGTTTAACAAAACTAGTTGAAAAGATAGTTCGTAATTAAAAAGATAGTTAATAGTTACATAATTATTTAGTATTTGGTTAGATAGATTCTCAAACCAGCTGGAATTCAGCTAGCTTGTTTAAAAAGTTGCGTGTTCATGTAACGAGCATTTTATTAAAAAAATATTCATTGAGCTGAAAAGCTAACTGAAATGATTGTGGTACAATTAATTTGGAAAGTTTTCAGAGTCTCATACAAAAAAATTTAGTCGCACAATTAATATACGACTTTATACAATTTATAAATAGACAAATGTATACAATTTATATACAAAATCGTATAATTAAATATATATATATATAATATTGCAGAAATTTCATGACTCTCGTAACATTTGGACTTTCGCAATTTTTTTTACTTTTTTTATAAATAGAATAACATGTTGGATTAAAGTGGAAGATTTGCCATTTCTAACTAACAATTTGTTAGTACTCCTATTTTATTGGAGGTTTATAGAGTTGGGCATCTTCTCACTTTATAGAGACAAACACACTAATCAAGTAATCATAATTAGATGGAATAAATTGTTTTTGGTGTTGCAGGAAGGCTAGAGTCCTTGACCAATGAAGGATTAACAAACATCAATGCACGTGATTCCAGCGTTATTTTTATTGGGGTAAAGAGCACCAATGAGAGATTTGTAAAAAAGTTGTTTGTTTTCATTCTGATGTACTTTTAGTTTCATTAATACCTACCACTTCTATTATTAACTTAAATTAATGGTTTGGAATACGATACTTTTACTTTTAAAATAAACTAATTACCGTATAAATTATAATTAACATTGTCACCTTATAACTTTGTTTAATATTCATACACCTCTTACATACAACCCCAACTCATTTACCACCAAATCGTATTCGACATACATATATCTTAATTTTATAACCTACTTTTGAAAATTTTACTTCACAACTCAATCTATAATAAACATATCAACTATATACACTACATGATTTCCCGCTCAAAGTATATATTTTCACTTTTCTCATTATTTATCATAACTTTAATATTTATTGCTTAATCATGATGTGTATGTTATAACGAAAATCAATAATAATATTACTAACATGTTTATGACATCAAAATTAATATTTTTTATATATAGAAAAGAATGTAGTTTTAAAGTCGACAATATAAATATTTTATTTAACATCATCGATAATTTTTTAATAAAATAAATTCATTTCAGGTAGACTGTCTATTCATAAACTTTATGGGATTATTGTCAGATTCATGCACATGCATATGCCATCAACAAATCGGCAAGCACTCACATAAAATGATGATTAGGCCAAATTAACAGGGATTTAGTGCTTCTTTTTTCTTAAGTGGTGGGGTTAAGGGTCGTCTTAAGTGCGACACTATTCATAATTGCTTATTCTATTTGTTTCCTAGTAATAATTGATTCACTACAAACCGTTAGTTTATACAGTTTGATTTCACAATTTTTCTAAAAAGCAAGATACACTGAATTAAGCTATATATGTAGCCCGGGCACAAAAATACTACTACTAATTCATTCTATGCTCCAATCTCCATCTATTCCTAGAAATGCAACTGAAGTTGAATTGTATAAATTCGAATTGAATTTTTGTGTGTATTTTTTAGATAAAAATGCTACTGAGTCGAAGTGTAATTTTATGGCGAATAAGATATAAAATTTTAACTTATTTGTAAGTTTTTTACAGCTTCAGTTGGATTTGGAACTTAACCAACTAGCATACAGTTCATTAAGCATCTTACTTGATGAATTGGGCCTCATTTTGCAGTCTATGGCCTTCCCTTGAAATAATTGCTGACTTGAGCACGTGAAGAAGGAACCCATAGTTTCGGAAGGCCCAGATGTGTTGCACACTCCAGTCCAATATCTCAGGCCCTCTGTTCATAGCCCAAACAAAAACAGTTAAAGTGTATCTAGCAAGAATAACACAAGGTGTACTAGCTGGATGATAAACCCAAAGTTGTATCAACAAACCCCATCGCTGATCGATTAAAAACCGACTCAATAAGCCAGCACAATTACTCATAACTTGAAAAGATTATATATTGTATGATCTTGTCCGCCTCTTGTCGAAATCATCACATGAATGCTTTTAGAATCATTAAAATACATCACATTGTATGACAATGTATTTTTTTTATTAAAATTAATCTCTATTTCTCTTGAACGGCATGGTTCAAAGTATCACGATCTGGTAATGTAACATGTTAATAAAATTTACAAGAGTTTAAAAAGATTGGTAACGATATTATGCCAATAAAGTACACTTTTTTTTTATTTATGCATGAATAAGTTAGTATGGGAAATCGGTATATAATTAAAGTTAAGGGGTTGTTCGTTTTCCAATTGTAATCGGTCTATTTGGCCCGATGAACAGTGATTTGGCCTAAAATACACTTCAAATACTCTCATTTCAATTTCATTTGAAATACAATTTCACCAAAATCCATTCAAATGTCCATTCAAATTCTATTTCAATCAGCTCTAAGGTATTTTGTACAAATGTACTAATATTTGAATTTTGATTAATTACTGATTGAGGTATTACGATTTTTGGTGCACCCAGAAGAAATGACAAGATGGAGCAAAATATATACAATACTTCTTGCCCAGACTAGTATTATTCAATTGCATGTTGAGGAATGACCGAATGAGGATAACATTTCCAGTTACCTAGTTGTGTACAGTAGTGTTGTAGTAAAGGCACTCACGATGGGTACATGTTGCCTTGTGATTTCTGACTTGGTAATTGGTATTTTACTTGCATTTTCTTCACCTAATAAATATTATACACCATAGTTTGTGGTCCATGAAACATAGATCCCTAGAAGAAAAGATCATCAATCAATTTATTGCCCCATCAATTTATTGCCGAAAGGGATTTCGAATTTGAATATAGCTTCTATATACCGCTGATGTGAAATAACTATTTTTCTTACTTTTTCTCATTCATCAATCAATATATATATATATATACAAATATATATATTTAAATATATTACAACTCCTTAATATTAGTACTTAAAAATATTATTGAATTAGACTTTCTTATTATATCTAGATATATATGTATATGTGATTCATGAATGAGAATAGGTAGGAAAAATAGTTATTTTATAGTATCAGGACTTAAGTCTCCAACGAGCATCAGTACTGCCTTGCATCTATTCCTCTAATATAATAAATTCGATTACACTTACCTATTTTCTTCCTAATCTACTTGCACTTCTAATCATATAACATGATTATGATTATGTAAGAGTAGTACTCTTGTGTGTCTGATTATGCTTCTGCCTACTAGTATTCTTGTCCATATTATAGAGTAGCTAGCGAGTGACTTGGTCTACGGGTCGCGGTTAAGAGCTCTCTTTGCATTTTCTTTTTTCTTTTTAAACGGTGAAGATGAGATTTTAATTTTGATGGGGTGTGTTAAGAAACCAAACAGCTAATTGTCAGAATTATATGAATGTGACAACTAATTAATGATCCCTTAATACCCTTCCCTACAAGAGTGTTGTCTTTCAACGTTTCATAAAAACCAAAACAATTGCTTACTCTTATGCCCGTCTAATGACAATGTTTATATAAATGCATGTTTATTAGAATCAAAGCCATTAACAGGACAAATAAAACAGCTCACTTTGCTTTTCAAGTTCAAACTTAAATCCAAAGCCTCCAAGACAAAGGAGCATTTGAGCTGTTACACTAGTCCGAAAATAAGTTAAGTGAGCTTATATTAGTTTATTAAGGCCATGTACTCTTCAATTGAAATTTACTGAGTTGAATGGAATTGAACTGAACTGAACTAAAATATAGTATAAATAACAATTAAATAGAACTTAACTGAACTGGAGTAATTTTTAGTTGAAGTGAACCTAGCTAACTGGTAGTTAATCAATGTTTTATACTAATGGTTAACAAGATCCGAAGCTTCGGACACACCACTGTGTTGCAACACTTGTAAGTTAACGCTTATTTGATACTGAGTCATTACGAGGAAATCCAGCAGGATACATGTGTTATAATATTTTTCATCGAGGGAACTGTCTTCTTCTTGCCCAACAGATTCCCCTAATCTCTCAAAACAACTTAGTCTTATGGAAACAAACGAGGCCTTCTTGTTCTTATAATCACTTCTTTTTAGACCAAACAATATTTATTTTACACTTAATATATTGACAAAATAAAAATGATTCAATTATTTGATAATACCTTAATGATCCCAATGTTGCATATGTTCAATGACATCTCCTACGTGTGTGGTCAACAATTGAGTCCTTACATATGCATTAATATATTCTTTCAAACGGATAATTGTTATGTGTATTTCTTGCATGTAATAGTTATTGAATTCAGACGTCGTGGGTGAGAAATTCGAGCCATTTGATAAATTAAGTTGTGTTAACATTAATGAGAAGATCAATCAAAGGGCTAGTTTACAGAAGGGAGCTCGATCGATAGTTGGTGTTAATACGAGACATATTGATTGTAGACAATAGTCGTATATTGATGTTGCATAAAAGAGAAATAAGATGAGCAGGTGAGAGAATTGTGTATATTGATTGTGAGGATATGAAATATAAATCAACAAAATCATTTGGATAACATCTTTAAAATGTTGAAAATAAAATGAATTGATGAACAAATAGAGTAAAACAATCAAGTTAGAAAATAATTTATTAAGTTTATCAATTGCTTAAGTTTTGTTATATTCGTCCTATTCAGTTCTATTTAATTTATTTTATATTAATACATTCTGTTTATTTCTGATAAATGCAATTTGAAATTTTAATGAAATTAATCATGTTAATTAATACAAATGAAGAATGAATAAATGATAAATGAGTAGGGAGAGTGTAAAATCATTAGCTCACTTTTAGTGGGGTCTAAAAAGCTCATGTGAGTTTTGAGTGTTCCAACATTTATTGAGATTTATTGACTAGAGTTTGATTAATTAGTACTAGTAAGCTAATATTAGTGATGGACAAAACACAAAAGTACAAATATTCTATGAAGTGGTACATGTGAACCCACATTCTTTCCCATATATCCACAACTTGAAACCAGCTCATTAGTCTTCAAACTCCCAAGTCATTTTGACCATTCATACTTCTGATTCATTTGGATGAATTAAGTTATATTATTCTAACTTAAAATTAATTCAGTTCCGTTTGATCAGTTCAGTTTAGTATAATTCAGTTATATTCAGTTCAGCTTAGTTATAATTTATATCTTACTTTAATTCAGTCCAGTTCAATTCAGTTTAATTTAGTTCAGCTTAGTTATAATTTATATATTACTCCAGTTCAGTTCAATCTAGTTTGGTAATTCTCAATTAAGAAGAATACAGTCCTACTATCACATTTTAAACAGTAATATTAATCAAAATTTTCATATTTTAAAAATTATTACTTTATTAGGGGTACCATAGCTTTTATATTGTTATGTGCATTGATAATGTACATTGCTCAATCTATTAGTCTAACAGTAAAACATACTCATACCTGGTAGAAATTAAAATTGTAATTCGTAACCTTTAAATTATAATTTCTTGATACATTAATCTATCTAAATAAGGTGGATTTATTGGCTATATGGAGAAGTTAAATGTATAAACCTTCTAATTTGGAAAAAAAATTACTGAGAGGCTTCTTTTAGACTGCCATCTCGTATAGATCGTACGTTGAATTGTTGGCTATATATTTGATAGATAGTATATCATAATATTATTTCCTTTAATTACATAATGTAAAAGTGCATAAAAATAACTAGATTTGCTCGTATTATATTTCATTTTCAGTTATAATTGATGATTACTTAAAACGTATTTTTACCTATAAAGAGTATATTCCGGTTAAGCTCTTTCCTAATCGTACAAAAACACCCTCGTAGTCGATTCAACATTTACCACAGTAACTAGCAGTTATAAAAACTTGTCTAGTTGCAGCTACACCAGAGACTGAAAGGCAAAATACTCCAACCACCTATAAGCCCAATTCCATTTCTCCCACTTTCTTCTTCTTCTTCACAATTCCCTCTCTAAACCCCAATTCCACTCAACAAACACTTGCAAATTGCAATATACAGCTCCACTGACAGTTGGAATTCCGAACAACCAACACCAAATGGGCGGAGTGACATCATCAATGGCGGCCAAGCTGGCCTTTTTCCCGCCGTCTCCGCCTAGTTACAAGGTTATCACGGACACCTCCGCCAATTTGCTGCTGCTCCACCCCTTTCCACACCGCGAAAACGTCGACGTTTTGAAGCTGCACACTCGGAGAGGCAACGAGATTGTGGCTGTCTACGTGCGTTACCCTATGGCTACCTCTACTCTGCTCTACTCGCACGGCAACGCGGCGGATATCGGACAAATGTACGAGCTCTTTATCGAGCTCAGTATTCATCTCCGTGTTAATCTGTTGGGGTAATGTTCGAATTGCATCGCTTTTGGTTATTTTTGGGTTGATTGGAGTCTTAATTGGAGTTGAATGGTGTTTTGGTAACGTGTTTGTGTTTGATTGGAATGGTTTGTAGTGAAGGAAACTTTGAATTCTTGTGTTTAGAGGTGGTTTGTGGGTGATAGTAATGAGTGATAACTGATAAATGATAACCAACATGTTTAGGCCTTTTGATGTTCTGTTCCATTGGTTTAGGAGATGAAGATACGGTGTGGTATGGGATTGTCAAAGTAATATGTCCATTAGAAAGCTATATGATAAACGAGATCATTCGTAACTGAGGAGAGTTTTTGTGAGATATCATAGAACTTTAGTAATAGGGGATAGTAGCAGCTTCCAACCGTGTGAGAGTAGAAATATGATTGGGAAAGTTGTCTTGTTGTCTGTTGGGTTCAAATGGTCACTGATGTTTCCAGTGCTTTTTCATATTGGTGTCTGCAAGGCTTTATTTGTCCACCAATGCCTTTGTTATTCTGTGCTCCATAAATTTGTCTATCCTCTTTATTTTTTCATTTTGGTAAGGATGGGGGTGGGCATTTGTCATTTTGTGTCGGTCGATGGAAAATGAGATGAACAAACCTTCTGAAGTGCGGAAGAAAAAGACTTATATATACAGGTGCATGTCTATTTTCTGCATACAGAGGTTGCTACCATATTTTGGTTGAAATGGATCAAGTAGACGCTATTTTATAGTGTGTGTAGGTTTAGTGACTAGTGATGCATGGTTTTTGCCTGAATACAAGATGTTTGCTACTTTGCTTAGCCATCTGCAAAGAAATACAGTAGTCAAATCTTTGAACTTAAATGTTCCATAATCTAGAGAATACCCATCGAATCATTGTAGAATGGTTATTAATTATATTGTGCAATAGTAAGAGATTACAAAAATGATGACTGAAAAGATATGACTTGTAGAGCTAGCACCATCTCATTTCATCAATGACATAGCAAAAGGAATAAAAGGATCCTGAAGGTTTAAATCTGGGCAAATGTCCTGCTCCAAAACATGGTGTTTTTATGATATTGGAAATTTCTCTATTAATGAATTGTCCTTTTCATGGTTTACTGATGTTTTATTTTTGTGTTAAGCATTGGGATGAGAGTCATGAATGGTGATGTTAAATAGGGATTATCTTCTTTTATATTAAGAAAGGTTTAATAAACCAAGAAACACAACCTCTCTCAATATAAAAAGAAGTTGCTCTTGATTTAAAACCACCCATCCTGAACATTGTTATGTTATGATTGATTTGTCACCTGCTACTGAGCTCCCCCCTGGCAGTGTCTGATGTTCATTCTGCATGCAGGTATGATTACTCTGGTTATGGACAATCATCTGGAAAGGTAGTCGCCCGTGACTTCTTGTGACAATTGCTTACCATCAGTACTAATAATTAGAATTGTATGCTGAGACGGTGAGACCACCCAATAAAGTTAAAATATTTGTGTTTTGCAGCCAAGTGAACATAATACTTACGCAGACATTGAGGCGGCATATAAGTGTCTTGAAGAGAACTATGGCGCTAAGCAAGAAGATATTATCCTCTATGGCCAATCGGTTGGTAGTGGTCCGACTGTAGATCTTGCATCACGTTTGCCTCGACTAAAGGCAGCTGTTTTGCACAGTCCTATTCTATCAGGCTTGAGAGTGATGTATCCAGTGAAGCGTACATACTGGTTTGACATCTACAAGGTAAATCTTGATTAATCACTCGTATATTCTATATTCATCTTGCTCTATTGTTCTTAATATCAAGTTTTTTATTTTTGTATGTTTTGTTGAACGTGTTTTTAATGACTCGTCTTTCCAGAAACTTCATAGGTAAATGACTTTTATGTATTTGATGCAGAATATTGACAAAATACGTATGGTGAAGTGCCCTGTTCTGGTTATTCATGTAAGTATAACTTTCTCCATTTTGCACTGTGGAATTGAAAAGAGCTATTGTGCAAGTTGCCTTGCCCATCGGGCTGTTTTATGTTGATGATAGAAATTTATTCTATTCCCAGCAATACTACATCTGCATCTATGTATATCTTGCAAGTTGCACATATTGATAAATGAAATGACAAATGAACATCGCCAAGGTTGATTTCTAGAGCTAAAACGTTTCATTATGCATTGGTCATGGAAATTAGTTAAACTTAGTGCTGAGTCCGCAAATTAGTACAATGTGGCCTCGTTGATCGATAAAATTCTTGAAAAGTTAATCACCACATTATGCAGGGCACTGCGGATGATGTGGTTGACTGCTCTCATGGAAAACAACTCTACGCTCTTTGCCAAGAGAGATATGACCCACTATGGGTCAAGGGTGGTAACCACTGCGACTTGGAGTTGTATCCTGAGTATATTAAGCACCTAAAGAAGTTCGTATCAACAGTTGAAAAACCTCCATCCCAAAGGAACATGTCAAGAAAAAGTGTAGAGCAGCCCGAAAATTCCAGAAAAAGTACTGATTGTTTGGAAGGTCCTAGAAAAAGCATCGACCGAAGAGAGAAACCAAGACGGAGCACTGATCATAGGTCTGAGAGACTTAAACCTTATTATGAACATAAGTTCCCCGATGAGAAGCTTTCCAAGTTGAAAGTAACATTTGACCACATGGAAAGATCTCGGCGGAGTGTAGAGTACCACGAAAAGTCACGAAGGAGTATTGATATTCAGCTTGAGAAAGCAAGGAAGAGTGTGGACTGGGTGGATAGGATGCGACCTTCATGAATCTTCCACACGCTAGTCGACTTTCCATTTTCTCGTTGAAGCAAGAGTGCACAACGAAGGATCGGTGTAAGTTATGTTCTGGGATGTACAACTTGCTCTTTGGAATGTCAATGATGGCCAGAGCTCATACGTTTTCAATTGTTTTTCTTTTTTATTTGTGGGGGAAAGAAATGGAGCATGGGTGGGGTGGTATATAGTTGGATGAATCATTGCTGTTTGCAAGGTGTTAACTGGTTTCTGATTGTTGAAGCAATGCCTGTAAAAAAGAATGTTTTTGAAGTACCTTTTGTAATATCCTCCAGTGATCTGGTGGCTCTTCAGTGTTGAGCATATTTTTGTATTCTTCATAAAATCTGTATCAACATTAAGCAGCCATGTTATCTTTGTACTTCACACATGTAGACATGTTGTTCTTGGGCTTACTTCTTTGTAAGTTTGTAACCCTTCTCGCAAATAACAACTTTTTGGTACTTGAACATTTTAATTGATATTGGAAAATATAGGAATGAAGCTACTAGCTTAAGCAGGACGACGTAATTTGTCCACTTTACTGCTCACGAGTTTCGCTAAATATAAATTTCTTACTCAAAAAGTAGGAATTCAATATATTTTGAGGAATATTAAACGCGTAACAGTCTTTACTAAACGTATGACATAATTTTATATATTACAAATAACAATATAATAATTGTATTTAATAAATTAATCCTAAAATTTTTAAATAATTACTATTTCACCTAAAAAAACATCAAAACATATTTATTCGAATCAATCATATTATCCGAACAAATAAATCGAAGAAACTTTAAAAAAACACGAAGAACGAACAACATGAAGATCTACCACCGGTGCTAGGAGCCCCGGCCATTACTCCGACCAGCCTGGTCGGAGCTTTGCAGCTCCGATATAGAGCTTTGCCGTTTCAAAGCTCCGATCGGAGCTTGGCTCCGATCTGACCAGGACTCGTCCTTGTCAGACTCAGATCTGTCAGGATCGTGTCCTGGTCAGATTTGAACCTGGTCAGTTATAGTCTAAATTTTTATTTTTTTTTATTATTTTTAAAATTATTTGTGCAAAGTGAGTTAATTTAATTATACTAAGCAATTAAACAAATATTCACGACTACGAATATGAATTATAACAATATAAACATCTCAAATTCATCATTATTTGTAAAGTATAACTAATGACTTTATAAGGAAAAAATCAATAAATGGTACCCTAAGTTGTACCATTTCACGATTTGGTACCTTCGTTTGACGCAATACAATTTTTGTACTTTTCGTTACTTCTGTTCAATTTTAATACTTCATTAGTCGGAATTGACGTCTCCATCAATTTTAATCGAATTAAGGCGAATTACAACGAATTTGGTTCAAATTTCCGTCACTAAAATTTTGACCAAATTTTTTATTTTTTATTTTTAAAGTGTAATTTAGAATGTTTTAAATAATAATATAAAAGATAAATTCACCATTAAAAGTTCATCACTATCATTAGAATGCCTAAATCAAATTTGAGCTACAGTATATTATTTAAGTTCAGTTGAATGTTGATAAACTTAACTTACTTCCTACTTTATTAACAATATTCTATTTTTCATTGTAACACATTTACATATCTCTTTATATATGTTATTACAATAATCTTAAAATCCCTTAAAAATTCAAATATATCACTTCATTTAATTATTTATTTGTTTTATATATATATATTACTCGTACCATTAGACATCTATAAGTGATATACATTTACATTCAACTAGTCAATAATTTTAATTTCTACTATATATTAAAATAAGATGTTTGATCTATTTGAATTATAAAAAAACTTAAAGTACTGTAATTAAAGATGAAATATTATTAAATATTTATTTCAATTTGTGAGAATCTGATTTTGAGCATTCTAATTGACTGAGATGATCTTTTAAAGGTGAATATGTCTTTTACAATATTATCTAAAACATTCTAAATTAAAATACACTTTAAAAGAAAAATAAAAAAATTCGGTCAAAATTTTAGTGATGGAATATTGGACAAATTCGTTGTAATTCGCCTTAATTCAGTCAAAATTGACGGAGCCTTCAATCCGACTAACAGAGTAGTAAAATTGAACAGGAAGTTAACGAAAGGTATAAAAATTGTGATGTCAAAAAAATGTACCCAAACGTGAAATGGTATAACTTAGGTATCATTCATAGATTTTTTCGATTTTGTAATATCGATTTTTGTTATGTTATGGTATCGTAGTGTATATACGTTCACATACTTTCGAAGATGTGATAATTTGATAAATTTTACGAAAAATAGGACTAATTTTATATTTATATATTTTGTTGGACCTTGTGTAATATATAAAAATATATACTGCGTTTATTAAAAATGGTCATGCGTTTGACAAACCCCTATATTTTTATCTTAAGAAATCCAAAACTGTCACCCTTTATTTGCCAAGTTTAAGAGTGCGAGATCACGTCTCTAGCCTACATTAAAAAACCTTACGCTTTGTATTCCATTCATAAGATGTTGTAATTTGAAATCCAAGTCCGTTGTATGTAAAGGAGTGTGATTAAATGGCTGGCCACGTCTAGTGCAGTTAATCATAAGCCCCGTTTGAAGCAAAACGCGTTTCATGAAGCTCCAACATTTTGGGAGCTGCATTTCCAGTCACATTTCAAAATGCCTGAAGGGGGTCTGCATTTTGTAAAGATGCAATCCTTCTGCTCCAAATAGCATACCAATGATCGCATTTCTTGGTCAAAATACAATTCAAATAGGAAAAAGTACATGATTCAAGAGTAATTGAACAGGTTTCTATTTTTTAGACCATTTGAAACTAGTCACTGCCCATGTGTACAGGGTATACTCAAGGAGAACGTGTTTAAGCTGGGAATGCTTGCTTAATCTTGATAGAATTTTTCAAAAAAGCATTACTTCAGATCAGAAGTTCAGAACAATCATCACAGACTTCTTATCTGGTACGAAACATAATATTGAACGGAAGGGGTAACATTAATAACAATTTCCAATCCTGGAAACAGATAGATACCCATACTCCAGCTCACGATCATCACTTTGCTTCATTTCCCACCCCCATGTTTATCAACACAAGTTTGTATACTTCCTAGTTCCTCCAAATATTCATCACGAATCGTCATTGCAAGCTGTTTAAGTGAAAAAGAAAGTGCAAGTTTTGATCACTGGAATTGATTTCAAATCTAAGATGTTATCGACTCAGATGGACATTTCAAATTCTTAATAGTGAAATTGTGAAAATGGGGGCAATGGAGAACAGGGAAGAAATGGTTCAGGCATATAAGTTCAATCCATAGGCAAAGAAACTCTATAGAACAGATGCCAGAAGAACATTATTGATTTACTGGTATATAAAATAGCCAAAACATGTCATATCAGTTTAAATCTTCATGTCTCATGTTCTGAAATAAATCTAAATAAGGCCACTCCCTTGCTTGCTTCTCCATCTCCATCTCCATCTAGTAGCCTACAGAAGAAGAATGGAGATGGCAACCTTTAAATTGTACTGTTGAGGTCATAGGGTTTTGGAGACAAACATATGACCTAGCACTAACATGATGAGAAGGGTGTATCTACCAATTTAGTAACTATAGAATGTAATTGTTTAAATATCGACCACCCTTTCAACTTATATATTCCAATCAATATTGTGGCGAGGTTAGACCAATTTTGACAAATTAAAGAAAAAAAAGGAAAAATATTATTAAATGACAAATATAGGACTTTCAATGTCAAATTTAACTAAAGCTACTCAACTACTATAGTAAAATCTCTATAAATTAATAATGTTGGACTAGAATATTTTATTAATTTAGCGAGATACTATTATATCGATAAATTAATAATTTATTAATTTAAAGAGCTTTTGTGAAAATTTATTATGACTTGCAAAATTCGTTCGGCGAATCTAACCAACTCGAGTAATTTAAACGATTCAAATTCTGGAGAAATTCGTTAGCTTGAGAACTTAATTATGGGTATCTATAGCGACACAAAATGGATGTGAATGATTTTCTAGATTATTCTAGTGAAAATAATGTATGTTACGAGGTTCAAAGCATTGAATAAATTATGGTGGATACTATTCAAAATACGATCGATGACGAAGTTGACGATTGGTTAGCTTTGGACCATTCACTCGTAAAGAAGCATTGCAAGCGTCAACAACAGCTCTTCACAACTTTTTGTTGCAATATGATAAGGCAACGCCCTAACTATTAAGTGCAATTCGAAGATTTAGAGATGAATTCAATATAAATTTGAAGCTCATAAAAAAATAAGTGACTATAAATTCTTTTTTTACTAGACAATTTTAAATATATATATATATAT
>JAYMSP010005351.1:0-13855 GCA_036897095.1 Plantago elongata | reverse complement strand
TTGCGGCCACTAGTATAAGTCCGGTGGCCCACAGAGTGTCTACGGCATATTCCTTGATCAGAGGAATCGAGTACTCGACATCACAAAGACAAAGCGTCATAAAGACGGTGTCACAAAGACAAAGCGTCACGAAGACGGCGTCATAAAGACAAAGCGTCACAAAGATGACGTCACAAAGACAATGCGTCACAAAGACAGTATCACGTAGACAGGCGTCACAAAGACAAAGCGTCATAAAGACGGCGTCACAAAGACAAAGCACAACATATATGAGAGCTAACATTTATCCATGCTTTTTATAAAATGATTCACACACGTCACATGCATCAGAAATCATCTTTTCGGAATACGCACATAACTTGATCCTCAAGGAATAAAATAATATTATATCAAGTCCCGTCGCTTGATATAATATTAACAGTTATAAAACAATTATTTTCACAAAAATCAGTAAAGCAAGGTATTATGAAGATTTGACCCATACCTAGTTTAGATGCTCGCTTATTCTCGATATCGCTTAATTCGTCGACTAGTTAGTTACCTATATTAGTAAAACTCTTTAAATCGTCAGATGACTTTTCTAGGCTGAAATCAACTCTTTAAACCGTACCTAGCTATATTCATTGTATGTATATGTCTATGTTCCTTATATCTACTTTTTACAGGTATACTTCCCCCCTGCAATTTATATAAATCTGATTATTGCATTGTATATTAATTTTATCACTTCTAGTTGGTCATTTCCTGAATTTATCTGTCCAGTTTCCGATTTCTTCAACCATCCAATTCAACACAGCCCTCTAAATTCAATGCAGTCCCTATTTTCCAATATTTCCTGCCACAGTTTTATGTTATAGAGGTACATCAGTCTTTATTCATTTTAACATCCAGTAATACCATATTAACTTCGACTCCTCCAATTTACTATCTTATGTATTTAATCAATCCCCCCCACCCCCACAACTCAGCTCAAAGTGGAAGAATAACAGAAGCAGGATGTATAACTGAATCGAACAAACTTAAAATCAAGAGAATGACAAATTAGACTCTCCACTCCATGAAATCGAATCCTTGAAAACACACACTAGTCTGGTGTTAGAAAGGGGAATCGAAAACGAGGAAGAGAAAGGCATCAACGGAAGACTCACCGGTGAATTGGGGCAGGACGGAGGAGGCAACAGTGGAGGATGACGAACTCCACTGATGATGATTGAGGGCGGGTCGGAGTGATGAAGATGGACCGATCGACTGGTGGAGATAAGTGGTAGCGACTGGCGGTCCACGACAGAGGGTATGGTGGTGACGATGACGGTGACGAACGAGGGATGGGGTGAAGCGATGGAGGCGTCCGTAGTTTCACGTGGAGGCTTGGCAGAGGTGGCGATCGACAGTGAGGATCGGAGGAGTGGTGACGGCGAGAGGTGGATCGATGGTGGTGGACTGGAGTTGTGGAGGCAGAGAGATTGGTGGTCGATTGATGTTAATCGAGAGGTAAAAGGGGCAAAGAAAAGTAATAGTGAGGGAAGCGTGAAGAAGAAGAAGGGGTTAAGTCAGCTTGGGTTCCGACTTTCACGATTTTCCCATTATCTCTCTAATTAAGTTTCCGCCCATTCTCTTCTTTGTTTGATAATTCACGCGTCGAAGGTTTCTTCATAAAACTTTAAATTGTTCAGACATGTTACGTTTTTTTAAATCTTTATGTATTTATTTATTTATTTATTTATTAACCGTTCGTCAGATGTCTTCAAAATTTTAATTTAATTTGAATCCTAAATCGACTCAATTCTAAAGTTATCTTTAATTTTAATTCACCTAAACTCGTTGGCGAACTAATAGTTTACTAATCCGTCAATAACTATACCGAAAATATTATTAAAATATTCTGCTCGGATCCCGATCGTTACAACTTAACCCACGAACTATCCTTCTTACCGCACAGGTTCCAAAACAACTTCATCATGCAAGCTATATTCCATTCCAGAAGCGATACGATTTGTAATCCTCCGTTAGGCTTAGGCTGGCAAACCGTACTCCAAGCAACTGGAGCTTTTCGTGTGACTGTCTCACTGTTAGACCACATAAAGGACCTGAAAACAGCTTCTATTTTGCGTATCACTTCTTTGGGGAGTGGAAAACACTGGAGCCATTAATTCGCAACCGCAAAAAGGGCACTCTTAAATTATTGTACCCGTCCAACATAATTAAGTAACTTCGTACTCCAATGTCTGATTTTCGCCACAATATTATCAATTAACGATTGACATTGTAGAACATAATGTTTCATACATGTCATGGGAACAACCAAGTATCGGAATGGGAGAGAACATGTAGGGAACCCTATGATCTGTCTGATTTCCTCCTATATATCATTTGGCACGGCTCCATAATATGCATTGTACTTTACAGGGTTCATGCATAGCCAAATAACTCTCAGAAATGCGTGGAACAGGTCCATCAATAATCTCACGGACATCGCATCCCCTCTTGAGAAAAGGAGCACGTAATTTGCAAAACTTAGGTTGACAATATTCAATCTCGTACTTCGGGTGTGGAAGTTAAAATTCGGGACTTGCCTCAATTCCTGGAGAGTACGGTGGAGGTACTCCATGTCCGGTACAAATAAAAGGGCGGGGGGGGTGGGGTCTCCATGACGCAACCCTCGTTTTGCCTTTAAGTACTTGGATGTTGTACCGTTACTCATATACCTGTATGACACTTTGGTGATGCAAACCATAATCCAGTTAATAAACTTAGTCGGGAAGCTAAGTTCATTTAAAATACTTTCCACATCATCCCATTCCAGAGTGTCATACACTTTTTGGAGATCCAGCTGCAACATGCATTTTGGTGTACCATCCTTCCTGTTGTAGCCCCTGCATAACTCATAGGCAAGAAGAATATGGTTATGAATCTTCTGACCAGGTACTAACGCCGCCTGAATCTCCTGGACAAGTCCAGGGAGAACCTTGTTTAACCAAATAGTCAGGATCTTGGATATGATCTTGTAAAGTGTGGATCAACAATATATTGGCCGAAAATCTTTACCATCTTTGCATCTGAACCTTGGGGATCATAGTCGCAATGCAACAGTTCACTGAAGGATACATTCGGCCATAGTCAAATAATTCATGTATTACATGGACCACATCATGCTCAATGATACTCCACGATGCTTTAAAGAATTTTGCGTTAAATCCATCCAATCCAGAAGCCTTAAGGTCGTCAATCCCCTGTAGCGCTTCACGTATCTCCCTATTTGTCACATGTTTAATCAAGTCCAAAGCTTGTTCTCGACCAACCTGTGGGCCATTACGCATAACCGTTATATCAATGCCCTCCAAATTGATTGGATTGTTAATTACTATAATGTTAAGTATGTCGTAGTAGTAGTTTTGATTTGATGTAGATCCTTATATGTACTAGATTATGAGGATTTAATTAAGTGTTTTGAGATCGTGATTATATTTGTAAAGTGTATGTAATTTGAAATTTTGTATTTGTAATGGAAAATTAACAAAAAATTTGAACAACACTATGATCACAATGAGGATTCCATTTACAATGAACAATAGATTTATTTTTATTTTTTGGAGGTTATAAGATTTTGAACTCATTTATAGTAAGTGTGGTGTGCCTATTACCTTTTACTTTATTTTAGGTGTGAGCAGTTTCTTCTAAAGAGCCGTGGATTCAATAACTTTAGCTTAGTGTATCACTAGTGATACCTTGTCCCGGAACTACGTATATAAAAAATAATCGAAAAACGTTCTTAAACCACGTGCAAATCTAAGGGAGTGCATGTTATTATTGTATGTATACGTATTGTATAAATATCCTCTCTAATGCATGTTGTTTCGAAAATTGCATAGAAGCAACTTTCACATGCTTCCACGAAATTTTATTTGCAGATATTGATGTGATTTTTGCTTTAACGATCGATTTGTACACAAATGTGTAACGTAAGTGTTAGAGTCATTCTCTATGTAGAGTAATAAGGTCTTGGATTGGGGTTATAAGGTGATATGGACCAACAAAATATTCATTTTACTGTTCTAATTGTTTTATTTTATGATATAATTGTTATTTGTGTATTTACAATGTGATTTTCCTATTGTTATGCCAACCACTATAACACACGTACATCACCAAAGATTTTTGTCTCACACTCTATATTTTCTTTGCTTGCATATTTAAAAAAGTTGGAGTACCGAGACATGTAGACATTCAACGATTAGAGTGAAAGTGGAAATTAATATGAGATTTTTGTAACTTTTTATTTTGCAAAACCTTGTCTAGTTACCATTTAGCCATTGCTTTTGAAAATAGTGTTCTTCACAAGTTTTCTCTTAGAAATTTAATTAGCGCCTCAAAGCTTTTAGATTGCTTTTCTTTACTGATTTACGCCTTTGTTTTTTTTTAAAAATAAGTGTAATTTTCTTGGAGTTACACTTGCGTTGTTCTTATCTTTGTATAATATAGATTGGAGGTAATACAGGTAACTTTTCTAGTACTTTTTGTCTTACCCGATTGAGAAGTTGTAACATACAAGTATTCTTTTACCTTCTCATTCATTATTTCAATGTGATATCTATTCGGTCGAATATATTTAAAAGTCAATACGTTTCATTGATGCTTTAATGAATACAATGCCACATCCATTTTTTAACATTGTTCCTTTCAGTAACAACTAACAAGATATTGGCTTTTCCGTAGCCATCAATCATCTTTGATTTTTCAGAGATTGCACATCAGCTCCTCCCAATCCCAAGTTGGAAAAATATTTTTCGTTATTCAATATAGTATAAGTATTAGTACTATCTATTAATGGTTTTAATTACTATCATTCAAATATATTGTTTCTATTCTTTCAAAGTTTTATTTTAGATATGAGTTGATTTAAAGCATCTCGTGCTGGTAATGTGCAAGAAATAGATGAGAATAAATTTATAGATTGAGTAAATGTACCTACATTTCATTCCGGAATTGTCCCTATTATCGGAAGATGGCTTCCGACAACCATATCAAACTTTTCAATCTTTAACAATATTTTCAACTCAGATACTATGTGTTCTTATTATGTACTATGCATCCTAGACATTTACCATTTAAACTATGTTCTCTTCATTTGAACTAAATAAAACTGGTCTGATTAAAATTGAACAAAACTTATTTGTCATATAAAAATAATTAAGTAGAACCAAATAGATTTACCTAATTAATTTCATTTTAAATGAAAGTGCACTGAAATTATGAACTTGAATGTAAGTAGGGGATGACTAACAATAGTATTGTCGCATTGTACTATTGTTAGTACTACGATCTGAACCATAGGATCAACTCAAGACTAAATCTCAACCCTTCATTTTTAATCAATGTAATATGCTATCGCAATGTCGTATAATAACGTAGTGCGACGTCGCACTATAATTATTAATATTATAACGACAAATTAGTTAACACCCCATATGTTTTGAATTTAACAAAATATACCCAAATAAATTCAAAGTTAATCTCACATAATTAAAAAAATCACAAAACACCCATTACATTCACAAAAAGAAATATTTATTAAATAAATAAAGAAACCTGGAACCCCGGTGAAGTTCCAACAAGACTGCTGGAGCTCTGGTAGAGAGCTCCACGTGTTGTTTCGTCCTTCCATTCTGACATGGAAGAAGCTCGAATGAGCTTGCTGTTTCATCGATCTGCCATGGAAGGAAGCTTGTTGTTTCGTCAAGTGAACTTGACGAAGTGCCTCAACGGTGGAGGCAGACCATGGAAATTGATGGAAGCATGGAGGCAGACCAGATCTAACAAACCACCATATATGATCTACTATGGATGCTCCGCCTCCATGGAAGTCGAGCTCGACCAGATCTGGTCCATCAGATTTGGTCCGCCTCTCGAGCTTCCATGGAGGCGTCTCCTCCATGGAAGCTCTTGATCGTAAAGGGAGGTTGCAAATGTAGTGGAGGTCGAAGCTTCACATCGTCCTTCAATACTCTATAGAAGCTTAAGATTTGAGCTTTTTCGAAGGAAAAAAGTAAAATTTAGTCATTGGAGTTCTGACCAAAGCTTGCCGGACTTTTCTTTCTCTCCGATGCTGGGGGAGGTGGACTAGTGGTGGTGGAGTTTTAGTGAATAAGAAACCATTTAACTAGTTGAAAATGTAAATCCAATATTTAGGAGGGGTGGGTTATGTAAATTTATGTAATGTGTATTTTTACAATCGTATAAATTATTAGAATAGTTAATAAATTCATTTTTAATGGTTGAATTATGTCGTTTGTCTTATTTTAAATGGTGTACTGACGATAGTACAATGCGTCGTAGTATTATGATTAGCCAATCCCATGTAAATATATTACAAAAGGCCCTTCAACTGATTAAAATATAGAATTAGTCCTATTTGTCGAAAAATTTCTCAAATTATCACATATTCAAAAATATTTAAACGTATATACTCTACGGTATTATACTACAACAAATTTCAATGTCTTACAGTCATTTACCACATTATCCAAATAATGATAGATATGAAAATATTTTTATTAATTTAATTTGATATTTGCTAATTATTACTCAATTATTTTAGTACATTTAGATTTAGATTGACCAAAAGTCATCAAAAATAAAAAGATACAAAAAGATAAAAAGAAAGGCAAACTCTTACGAGAACACTCATGTGGCCAGCCTCAAATTTGACCACACGGGCAGCCTTGTCAGATTCACAAACTGACTAGAACAACTTTCTGGTCAGATTGAACATCGAAGCAGCTCAGTCCAGATCTGCGCTGAGTTTGCAAAGTTTTGCCCAGATCTAGGCGGAGTTTTGTAGCACACACTAGAGCTTGGTGATTCCTCCCAATACAAATACCAAAGCTCTGTAGGAATTATCTTCAATTTCTTTATGTTTTTCTAAAAATTTTAGTAGATTTATTTATTTGAATGATAAATTAATTCGAGTAAATTTGTTTAGATATTTTTAGTAAAATTGTAAATTTTTAAATTTATTAAACTATCTCATAAATTAAGATAATATTGATATTATTTGTAATAGGTAATAAGATGTGTCCTTCAGTTTAATATTTTGGAGGAGTATCACGCCTGAATGTAAATTGTTAGAGAATGGTTCTTCTCTATGTTTTAAAAGTCGGGCCGGACAGTTAAGCAGGTCATCTATGAAAAAAGGTCGGATCGGGGTCGAATGGGTTAGACCGTTTTAAACCGTTATCATTATAATTATATTCATTTACTACTACAATTACTCAAATTGAAAAATGAAATATGCAACATAATAATATAATATAAGTATGAAAATTCATATTTAAATAGAGTAGTACTATAATAAATTAAGATTTTAATGACATGTATATCCGTCAATTTATTAATTCTATTTCAATTTAATGTATACATATATAATTCTTTCGAACTGTAATTCGATTTATATAATTATAGGAGTATGTAATTAAATGTAAAACACCCTAATAATTCTTTTAACTACTTTTTTAAGTTATAATTACAAGTCTGTTTAAATAAGTGTATTACAATTAATTACTCTAATAAATTTAAATTAGAGTATGCTACTCACTCCGTCTCATTAGAAGTGAAAATAATTTTTCATTTTGGACGGTCCCACTAAAGTGAAATAATTTTTCATTTATGTAAATAACTCTACAATACAACTCACTTTTAACAATATATTATTAGCCCACGTATACTTTTATATCTCAAATTCATTCTTAATTATATATTATATATTTTCTTAAAAATTATACAAAATTAAATTGTTTCATTATTAACGGAATGGACGGAGTAATTGATGAGGGAGAGGTAGAGTTGTAGTGGACTAGTGGTATATTAAACTTAAACGAGTAGTGGAGCATCCTTTATTTAATTCATCATTTGTGTAACCTAGTTGACTACTTGCCGCTCTATTCTCCTCAATCTTCTTCGTTATTTCTAACGTCGCCTAGCTAGCCTCTACTCATTTTCTTCTTCTCTTTTTCTTTGCGAATTGGGTATGTTCTTCTCCTATCAGTAATTGATCCAGTAATCCACAAGCAGATCAAAACCAATTCAACAAACGAAAAAACATGACATACCCAATTCACAAGCCAAGTCAGTATTCGGCTCCAACTCCAATTCGATCAGCTCAAAACGAAGAGCAGAAACACGAAGAAACAGTGAAATAACGGCTCCAACTCCAAGTCAGTATTTCGCTCCAACTCCAAAACGATCAGCTCAGTTGGTTTTTTTAAAAGCGGCCTTTACCTTTTTTGAACCCCACAAAGAGCCGATTACCGGTTTTTCCGGCTTAACCGGTCAGGCCGGACGGCCCGATCGAGATTTCAAAACATAGGTTCTTCTTCTTCTACACTTTATTTGTTCCTGGTTTTGGTCAAAGCCCAAAGCAAAGGATATTATCATATCATAATTGAGTTCCATTGTTGTATTCTGTTTAATCAATCCATTTGATTTGATTTGATTTGATTGAAGAAACTAATTAATTACGATGAAGAAAGAGACGGTGAAGTTGATAAGCTCCGAGGGTTTCGAGTTCGTCATCGACAAGAAGGCAGCAATGGTTTCTCAGACCATTCGTAACATGCTCACTTCTCCAGGTTCTAAATTGAATTGATATTATCTATGTTTTCATCTCTCATTTATATCCATATTTTTTCGCCCGATTCAATTGAATTTATTTATCTATCTATCTATCAAATCATTAGTGGATCGATTTTCTCCCTAATAATACTATGATCTATGTGGCTTTTGCTGTTAGCACAATATAGATGTAAAATTTATGTATGATTTTCTAAATCTCAGGAGGTTTCGCTGAAACGGAGCTTGGAGAGGTGACTTTTCCAGAGATAAGCACTACAATCTTAGAGAAGATTTGTCAGTACTTTTATTGGTCTCTTCAGTATGCTAGGTTAGCTTCCTTCGCTACTCCTATACCGTTATTTCGCATTACTTTCATACAAAATACCTGGTGATGTTTTTGCCATCATGGCCATTTCAGTGATGGTTGGTTGTAATTCTGTTTATTACTGTATTTTCGGTGGGTTTCTAGTGTTAAAGGGAATTCTGTTTGGATTCATTATATGAGCTACTTTGTAAAATGGAGATACTGGTGTTTCTTAGCAAGGCCAAAATTTGGAACTCAAAAGACAAAGGATAGCTGTATTTACTCAATTGCCTGCTACAATATAGTATCAGCAATCACCTTTCATTTATGTGTATTACTTACTACTCCCTTTTACCATCCCCAATCAAGACTCTAGAGAATCCACATAGAGTTTACTGGTTCGTATAAAGCAGAAAATCCTGAGATCTTCTACGAACTAATTGATGTCTATTAATATCTAATACTGCAGTATTGATATGTGTCGATGAATATGTTCACCGAAAAGCTATAGACAATGCTATCTAATTCTAGTACAGAATCATAACTTTTAGCTCTACGTGATTCTGGTAGACAGAAATACAGAGAAAAACATTGTTGTTTGCTTATAATTTTAACTGCATAGACCTATTGTAAACAATGAGAACAAAAGAGATTGGCAGAACAATTTTAAATGAAACAGTGCTAGGTTCTGAGACATTGAATTTTGACTATGAAAGACTTGTGGTTGCTTGTGAAAAAAAAGAAAATTTGTATGTGTTGTTTGTCAAAGAAATTTGAGTTTTGTAGGTTGTTCGGATCTAAGAATCGCTCCCGTGAAATTTTCTCTGTTTTATAACACCCAGGGTTACCCAATACATCAATACCCTTGTGTGAATTACGTACTCGTACTTTCATCAATCATCACCAATGATCATTTCTCCGGGTGATACTGTCTACTACTTCTATTTCTTCAGTTGTATGGCAATGAAATATTAGTTATGTTTGCCTTTTGTTATGGCATGCTTTCAGCAAATGATTAGAACCACATAGGATTTCACGTGCATAGTTTGATGAAGCTCTCTTATAGGGCTCAACTAATAAATTTTTCATGAGTATCCACCATTCTTGATTGACTGATAAAGCGAATCTTAGATACGATAAATAAGCTTAGAGAAAATATTTCTAATTGTTGTGGTATCACCATTGTTACATAATTGGTAGATTGCCCTATATTAATAGGAAATACGATTACGAAATACGCACTTAATATAGTCATTGCATGGGGTATTACTTATTTAACTAAATATGTCTGTTCGTTTATTGTTTCAGGCTTAAATTAATAATATCATACTCTACACACTTAAATGAGGATTCTCAAATTTATGTCTATGAGTCTATGACACCAAAATAATGCCTCGTTTCTCTCTGTGGGCTTGAAATATACATAAGAACTTAGTTTCTTCTTTTTATAAATGCTTCCTTTTCTCTCTTTTATTTATGTTGGAGTTGGTACTAAATTTTTGTTCTCCCCATCGTTGTCCTCTTTAGATACACATCAAAGACATGACCTCACATCGTATTGTTGTTGTAGACATGCTTTCATGCTCTTCCGACACCCCTGGTGTTATGTTTTACCATTCAAATTCATTAGAATTGAATATCATAGCTCTCTTTAGTCATGAATTCCTTGAATGGCTCCATGGTGTAAACAACTTGTCGCCTCAGGTTGGCATGTAAGGTAGAATTGGATGGCAATTATGAAATGAGGCTTTTGGTATAAGTGTATATAAATTATAATGAGGTTGTTATATTTGATGGATGAATATTGCGATTATATAATCTGTCAACTTGAATGCACATGAAATACGGGTAGTCAAGTTTAATCATTGTCATAGTATTACATCTTGTGTTATCTACCTTGCTAAACTGAGTGATCTTGCTTTTGCTCCCATACTTGTCTGTTTCGTTTTCCCTATTTTTACATTGTTTTTTGATCCCTGTTTCTGGTACAATTCTTAACACTGCTTATTCATAGTACGCCCCTGCCCCAACTTCATCTTCCTGTATTCTATTTTGTTTTGTCCCAACTTTATTTTCCATCCTTTTAATAATTTTTTTCTCCTGCTATATACACCATATCTCCTACTTCATTTACTTTTTTTCCTACTTTATCATCATCTCTCCTACTTTATCACCTTCTCTCCTACTTCATTCAATTTTCTGGTAAAAATGGTGTGTGGCCCCGCGGAAAGATGAATCGGAACGGAGGGAGTAATATATTTGTTAGACTCCAATCATCATGAATGCTGGATGGTGTATAACCAACTGGGTGATGCATAAATTGAAACTGTGGTTAATCTCAAATACCTAGCTATGGACGTATAGTATTGCACTTAATAATGTATTGTATTCTTGTAGAATATCGTTGTCAAAACTGCATGTTGCAAGTCATGGAGGACGATTATATGTGCTAAGATTTACTTGCATGCTTAAGATAATGGATTTTGCACACGAATTGACACATCTATAACCTATTCGTTTCTAATGGAATTTTTATTAATTCTAATCCCCATTTGCACGCATTACATCATCTTGTAGTGGCAAGGAGACCGAGTTTAACATTGAACCTGAGCTGACACTGGAACTTATGATGGCAGCTAATTACTTGCACACATAATCAGGTACGAAATCTTTCCAAAGTTTATCAATACATACTTTGTTTCTAGTAGAGGGTGGGTGAGCCTTGGAGTAACAATAGGCTGCTCCACTTGTGAGCTGGCCACTGTTCAAGTCCGCTCACCCAGGAGCACTTGAGAGTTTTTTCCTTTGAGTTTGTAAGTACTCACAGAATGGCGCTATAATCAGAGGTTTTGCTAATAAAAAGAATTAAATGAACATTCTTGGTTAAGCTTAGTGTTGTGATCTACCTTGGGAATCTCTAGCATGCATTATCTAATAGCTTACATTAGCACATTATAGAAAGAACTAAAATCACGCTTACATGTTTAATTACTTTACTATACTAAGTTGGGGATTTGTATGGTGAGATAGTAGTCTTACTAGTTAGAATCTTAACCGCTGATTTTATGTTTATGTACGACAACTCAAAAGTAGTCGTACTAGTTAATTTACAAATGAACCCATTGAATCTTGTTTTAATATAAAAATACATAAAAATTGGATGTAAAAGAATTAATCCTAATATAACATTTTAAAAACAAACCCACCATATAGCCAAACATCAATTGTTTGATTTCTTCCTAATTCTATGTGTTCATCACCAGTTCAACAACCTTGAATCAAACCCATCAAATGTCAATTATCCATTACCAACTCTTCAAACGTCAATCCCCTCCTTCAATTATGAGAAAACCACCTGAAAAAACCTTACTAGTACAACCTTTAATTCTGTCTTGTTTAATCTCTACCCAAAACAAAGTTCAGTTAGAAAAAACTACTTACCCAAAGCAAAGTTCTGGTTAGATATCTGTGAATAACCACATTGATTGCCTAAATCATTATGACGGAAGACTCTAGAGATGAGCAATTCGATAAAGAGGAGAAAGAGGAGTTAAATATATTGCATATCTAATCATATCATCCATAGAAGAAGAGATAAGGACAAACTGAGAACATAAAAATAAAAAGGAGAGCTTAGACTTTCGACTAATTTTAGGATTCAACTGTGTCTATGTCCCTCGTAAATTGTTATTCTCCTTGTTGCCTCGGACACATTACGTATGCTCTGGCTGTGATAATTTATTTTTAACTGCGAGTTTGTATATCATCGAGAAGAAGAAAAGGAAAAGATGTCAACACATATCTATTGTGTGTCAAGATGCAAACTCAGTGATCTCAGTTTTTGATTGTTTACTACCTTTAATTATTAAAGGGTATATTTGACAAACAATTTTATGTACACCAGCTATTTTATTTTTACTATGTAGGACTGTTATCTCATTGTAGAAAACCCCTACAAAGTTACTTGCATTTGCCTGATATGTGAAAGCAAATTTCTCAATCCTAGGGTTATAGTTTCCTTTTGGGGCATGAAAGATGCATGTTTTCAACTTGGACCTGCTTTTCTACAATATGAGAAATTTTGCATGTTCTTACTTTCTCATGATATTCGATTCAACCTCACAATGTATTTTTATGTCAGGGAAGATGGACATGATGTGCCTTTGCCAAGAAGCTCAGTGCTTCAACATTTGGTTCCCATAAGATGCTCGTGTGTAGTTTTTTTATCACAGTCGTCTACATTAGTGTGAATTATAGGTGTTTGTCATGGACTTTGTAATGTTTGATATTGGAGAATTTATAGGGGTCTTCCGAAACATTAAATGCACAAGGTGGTTGTTGCAAAGAGTGCATATAAACGTGAATAATCTATTTCTACAATGAGGTAGATATCGTATTACTTATTAAAATGAAATAGTTAGTTTTATTACCGTTGTGATTAGATCTAAACCATTAATTTTGTTTAGACCATAAATATCCATAACCCTCGTATCCAACCGAACCTTTCACTATTCCAATTAATAATTAATTTCTCTTTCATCCACCCTTACACCCACCCAACCTTTTAACATAAATGAAGTTTATTCATGATCCCTACCCACCCATCCATTTCATTTAATATAATTATTTTTTATTATTATCACAAAATATTTATAATACTCAAAATAAATATAATATTATAATACTCAAAATAATTATAATAATTGAATATAATAATTAATTATAATGAAAAACTTCAAAATTAAATATAATAATGAAACTTTAAATTGAAGTAACAATTTAATATTACATTAACATAATAAAACTTTATATAAAAATACACATTTTACAGGAAATAACAACATTGCAGGATGAAAAATATAAAAAGTACAATATTTAATTATCATCACTATAATTCTCCCAGATATGCTCAATCAAATCGTTCAAAAGCTCCTTGTGAGCTAT